>VYZV01019326.1:2279-12846 GCA_013401275.1 Pandion haliaetus
TCAATTTGCTGCTTCCTCTTTTTTCTGCAAACCTTTTTCCTTCTGGTTCTTCGTTGCAAGACGTGCTTGCCTTGCTGTGCCTGTTCTTTAGACATTTAGGATGGCATAAAATGAAGACAGCTACTCTGTGCTTGGAGGAGATAGTTGTGTGTTTTGAAATGGTTAACTTCAGATATATAATAGTCACTGCTCTGCCTCAAAGACTACTTTTGTTGTACGAACTGCTTTCTCCCCGATGCCTTGGTGTATTCCCTTTTCATGGAAATGTTAAGATTTGAAATTTAAAATGCTTCATTGCCCTAGACTTCCTGCCAGTGGCAAAGAAGGGAAGACAGTGTCAGTATCCTTGGTGGTTTTTTCAGTCAGGCTTTTTCAGCAAATCCAAACCAAATCACAGAGGTTTCAATATAAAAAGCTTTACAAGATTGTCGATTCCCTCTCAAATCAGTCTCAGTGCTGAAGGAAATTATTTGATTGCTTTGTACACTGTAAATTATTATGAAGGATATTTGCAAAAGTTCCTAACTTCTGATGTATTTAGGAGCACAAGTCATGGTCATAGTTCCCTTCCCTGTTTTTAGTCCCTAATATATAATCTGGTGCTACCAAACTGTACTGTGCTCGCAGTTCTGATACAGGATGGGTCCAGGCAGCTGTGCCATGACTTCAAGGAGGCCAGGAGTCTGCCCTAAAAATGTCTTAATCAAGAAGTTCAAAATGCAGATGAACACAACAGAATCCCTTTCTCATATAAGCAGTACAAATGCAGCTGATGGTTGTTTCACTTTTGGAGTTCTCAATCTCTTACACCATTGCCCTTGAATTAGAAATGCAAAAGCTTTAGTACCTTTGAAACAGCTGCAGCTTCTGTCCTTGTGTCAGAAGGTAAAAATATTCTGGTCTTTGTGTCTAATTCTGTTAGGTTACAGTAAAATTAGTGCTGAAATTAGGGATTCTGGTTTTCAGGTTACTAAAAATAAAAAATCTGATAAAATTACATCAGCTATAAGTTTCCTAGGGTCAAAATAAACATACTTGAATGGCAGAAAGTGACACATTTCCTTTAAAAGGTTTTTTCTGGAATTCACCTTCTGTTCACACTGTCTGCCACACAGCATATGCATCTCTTCCTGTTCATGCTCTCTGTGGTTCACATGTGCATTCGTAAAAGTAGTATCTTAAACAGCTTTTTATTTGTGTACTAAACTCCATGCGGGACCATATGTACCAAATCCTAAATGAAGTAATGGCAAAGTTTGTATATGTTTTCCTCCTGCCTTTCTGTCTGTCTTGTAAAACAGCTCATTTTTGCTCAGGTTTACATGGCTATCATTCAAATCATCATGTAAAAATCAGTTTTCTAAGAATTTACAAAGCACTAAGCATTTGGTAAAACAGACACTAAGGATTCATTAATTATACAACTGATTAAAAAGAAATCTCTCTCCTGGAGCTGTAAATAGTTCATTTTATGTTATATGCTTGGGAAGAGTACAGTCTGTCTTTTTTCAGGGAAAAAGAGCTGTAGTTTATTCTAAATGTTACAAAGTCAAGGATAGAAAATACAATTAAAAATGACATTTTGATCATAATTCCCCTTTCAGATACGGTATGTAAAAGAAAAGATATATTTAGTAACAGATCATTTCACAGAAAGGCTTAAAATGCCATTGCTAACCATATTTTCTACCTTTGCTCTATGTGTGTAGATAACCACTTGTTCTATTTGCCACCTACACACTGATAAAGCTTTAAGCCCCCTTCTTCTAACCCAGGATAATCCAGTGGTTAGACTGAAATTTGAATTTGATGAGCAGCTTTGCCACGGACCTATATCTGGTGACCTGCCACAAATCCCTTACTGCAATATGCAAAGGGCAGTAAATGCTGCAATGCTTAGATCTTTTCTGGTGGTGTCTGGCTTGTGCAGACTTACCACACCTAGTTGGGCTTGTGGGTCACAACCTAGAGAAAGCCACCTTGAAATGTGGGAACATTCAGTCTGGGGAATCAGGCTAACTGAAGTCTGAAGTAAAACACACAAAATTACTTGCACAGGTTCCTCAGTATCAACTGCTTGATCTGCTTTTATTCCACTGCACTTACTAGTGTGATTGACTCCTGGCTATGCTTCAGCATCTCATTTCCCTGACTGTATGCACCATCTGCTTGCTAGACCAATCCTGAGATTTCACCTGGAATGGAATAACTAGGTCTCTTTGCAGACAAAATTAACAGCTACATAGGGTTTGAACAAACTTTGCTCCACTGGGCAGGAGGGTCCTCTGGTATTGGTCCTCCAGCCAGTCTGGTTGTCCACTGCCATTGCAGAAAGTATCATATCGGCACATGACCTCCTGCAATAGCATAGAGATTAATGCTTAGAGAACACGTAAAAGGTTTTTAAGATTTCTCAACCCAAAAGAGGGACCATGAGGGACCTGGAGGAGAGACAAGATCTTTATACTAATGTACCTCAAGCTATGCCACATGAGATAAGAGAGTTCATGATTGTGATATTAGTCACCTACAGGGATGCGGAGTGGCTTCATCTAGAGGAGTTTAAAAACAGCATTGAAACTAAATGTGATCTATACTAAGGTCCAAGGAGGGAAACTGCCATGTTGAGCACAGGGCAGACAAGTATTGTGTATGGCATGAGCCATGTGCTAAAAATACCTTTGACAGAGGAAAAATGGAGGTGCGTGGGACAGCTGTGGAGCCAGGGTTTGAATTAAGTGGTGCCCAGTGTGGAACTGGCTGGTTGGTGCTGGGTGCAGCAAAAGCAGTGACAATATGAGCTGCTCTGGACCCTTTGGGCAAGGCAATGGGCCCACCCATAGGTGGAAACTGCAAAAAGAGGAAACTTAAATACTTCGATTCCCCAGTGATAGAATGAATATTTCACTATCAAGTGTATTGCGAAGTGAATAATTCAGAGGCACTTTGACATTATAAGAGACTTGTGTAAGCAAGTACTAGATATGCATTGGCCCTTGAGTCAGCAAGGTGGGTGTTTAAATGTTCTGCTAAACAAGGATGGATTTAAACATGAGCATAAGGTCAGAGTGCCTATTTTGTTACTTTTTTCTCTTTGCTTTGGCCCTAACAACACGTGCTGCACTGCATCATCCTGGTAAACACATCAAAACAGTCACGACAACGCTTCTTTAAAAAAAAACTGGTTATCATTTCGTACTAATTTCCCGACAGGAATGAAGCTAAATTGGTTAGAATTTTTTTAAGGAACATCAGTATTTGCCAAATAAGGATGCGTAAAAATATTTGAATATACTATATGTTTCACTAGAGAAGGCTTGAATAGTTCCTGCACTAAATTACATATGTGGATCCCACTGTTTCATCAGAGATCATCTCAGCAGGGATGACTATGGAAATGCAAATTTACACTGCTGCTGAGTCCCTGCAGATTTTACACTGTGTGTCAATATTCACTTAAGGATCTTGGAATGGTTTGCTTGCTTTCTTAACATTTAGTAATTCAAACATTCTAGTCTCCAAATTAGATAAAATTATTTAAATCATAATGGTCTTTTCAATATCCGCTCTGGGCCTTTTCTCACTTACTGCAGGAGGTTCCAGGTTTCCCCATTTCTCCTCTGTGCAATGTATGAGAACGCCCATCACTTCATCTAAAATATAGAGGGGACTTTGTGCCAACAGTCTTTCAAAAAGTGACAAAATGTTCATTTTTCATGTAATTTTTTGTTTTACCAAAACAAGAGTCAACACTGGTTCCGTTATTGCTGTTCACACAAAATCCTACAGCTATTCTGCCATCTATTGTTTTTACAAAGCTTCCTTCAAAATCACTGGAAGCTATGCCAATGTAATGACTGATGAAGCATTCTCTGAATGGAGGTGTTAGATATTTTGTTAGCCTGACTGACAAAATTGTTAAAAGGTAGCCAAGTTTTTGCCTGTGCGAGCTGTTTTCACCTTGTCTCACACAGACTATCACAGCCAGATTGACTCCAAGTCTGTAACCATCCAAAACTGGCAAACTATTAATTGCATTAATCCTTGCACTAAAGAAGCAGCAGCAAACGACTAAGACGGGTTTGCTACAAGTTGGGAAAAAAATCAAATCTCCTACTAACATTGTCTTGCCTTCTATTAGAAAAATCCAGTTTTTCTGTAAGCCTCAAAGGGAAGGAAACTTACTCTCTTATGAATTTCTTTGGTGATTGACTTCACAGCCTAAGTTGCAAGGTCTTGCTCAAGCCTTACCAACAGTGGGTTGTTTAGAGGGGCTTTTGATACTGCATACCTTCTGGTATCTAATAAACACTGCACCGGTTTTACTCATGGGAGGCACTGATAGCCTGACTCTACCCAGCCTTCAAGGAACTGCTATGAGCTTAATGTCTCTGAGACTACCATCACTCTGCCATGCTTGCTTAAGCACATTATTGTGAACTGGATGGACAGATAGGCACAGCACTTAACAAATCACATGAGGGTAGGTACCTTACTAACATGGGTAGAAAACAGTGTTGCTTGTAGCTAGGCTAGTCAAACTTACACTTCAGGATATACCTGATTTTCAGGGTATCTGTTAAATTTTTTCCAGTTTACTGTAAGACTCTGATACATGCCTCTCCATCTGCCAATATTCAATTGCAGAACAAATTTTAAAAAATCACTCATTCTGAAAAGCAAACTGCACTTGGATGAATTTTCTTAGTATAAATCTGTTACCTCTGCTCTTTAACTCTGTTTCTGAGGGCAAAGATTTTTGGCAATCACAGTGAAAAGGATAGCACATTTTGTGGCAGTGCTGTAGATGCTTTTAGCCTGAAACTAGTGGTACTCCTTGAAATGAGATACTCGTGGGAAATGTGCTTGGAAGCCTGACCGCCTGAAGCATGCTGCTCTGGGCTCCATTAGCTGTGGTCGTGTTTTGTCATAGGTCAAAGAACAAGAGGAAGTCTAGTACAACGGAATTTCTAGCCATCCCAAGAATAGAATGGGTTGGATGTTCTCCAGTCAAACCAATTTTTTTTGTCACAAAATGGTGACTCATCACATCTGGAATGATTTGTGGAACTCTGTCAGTTTTAGCAAACTGACAGCGAACCATAAAGAGGTTTTCATTTTTTCATGCTTGTTTGCCTGGCAGCAGATTGTAGACCCCAGCAACAGTCACTTCTTCAGTACCATGGGACTTCTATGGGTTTTTATAGCTGTTGGGAGCTCTCACAGGCATTTGGAGGCCAGAAGCCCAAGGAGCCTTCAGCCCACTTGGAGTTTGGCCCACTGTTTTGCAACTGAGAGCTCATGCTGGGGGCCTCTCTCAGGACTTCCATGTAGACACTGTTGAAATTTTCCAGATATAAACTGCCTTTTTTTCCTGAAAAAAATAGCTATTTATATCCATGCAAGTAATTTACAGATACTTTGAGTGAAAAAGAGAGTCAACACATTTCTTTCTTAAATTGACCTAAATATGAATTTAAAAAAAAAAAATACCAAAATACAAATTCTCAAACTCCAACATTTCATTCTGCCCACAACAGTCTTCCTTCCATATCTGGGAGAAAGAAAGGTTGAGATGTTGTTCTCTGTTTTTTGATGGTGGCTTGTGTGGAAAGCAGGTCTTAAATAAGCCAACCAAAAAGCCTGCTCTGTGTAAAAACCCTACTCTGGACACCTTTGCCAGTGAGCTGGAACACTGATTCCCACACTCCCAGTCTGCTGCCTCACTCATGGACTCTTCAGGTTTTGCCATTTCTGACTCCCTGTTGTTACTCTAGGAGCTGGGCATTAAGCAAGAGTCTGTCATAGTCTCCAGTTTCAATTTCTGCAACACTGTTGAAAAAACAGTCATTTTAACTATTTGGAAACAAAATATTTGGGAACTTTTCACTTTCATGGGAAACTCTTGAAATTTCTATTTTTTATTCCAAAGAAGGAAGAAAAAAAAGTCTAGAATTTCCTATGGAGAAGAAATGTCAACTTTTAACGTGGTGTTCTCAGGAATATCCTTGCTAGAGGCCACAGCATTGCAGCCTTAGGAACAATGGGAGCTGGATAGAATAGCTGGAGGCAATCTGAACTGTCCGTTTTCTGTGATGTCATTTTACTTTTATCTGGGAACAGCAGAGTGCTAATGCCTTGATGGCCAAAATCACAATGAGCTCTAGCTGTAATGAATGTAGGGATGCAGACTTGCCTGCAGATCACGAGGTGTGAGTTTTGGTTGCAGTCATCCCTATGGCCAAACTTTGCCCACATGTTGCGCTCTTCTCACATTGGGATTTTTCAGCTGTTGTCTGTTAAGAAATAGCATTGCTCTTGGAAATTACAGAAAAGAATTTTAGGAAAAAGCAGAGAATTTTTGAAATCTCATCTCTGCCACCCCCTCCCCAACAGCCTATTGTCACCTTTTACTTCCATAAATGACTTGTAATAATTAGAGCTTTTTAATTTATCTGAAATTATCTGTTTAACAGTGAGTGACACTATAGCTCTTGAATAGCGCTTGTCAGCAGGGGAATGTTGATTAGCCAATCACCCACAGTTCCCTTCCTTTCTCAATCTTGGGAAATGATCCTGGTGAGATTAAAATGGCATCAAATAGGCTGTTTTCTAAAGAACAGCCTTTAGGTTCCATGGAAGGAGAGTTGCCTCTTTCACTGTGCTGCCAAAGCTTCTCCTCTACACTTTCAAATTAGTATGGGTCATTTTTGCAGAGAGCTGTGTATCTGTCTACTAGTGAGGCTGCAGGTGTCGGGTGTTATTCCCAAAGTCCTCTTCGCGTTCTGTGCTTACTGTTGTGTATGCCCAGCACTGCTCCTGCCTTTTTGCTTGCTAGGTTGAAACATGCATTCAATTCTTGCTAGACCTTTGTTGCAGGGAAGCATTGATCCTGGTCTTGTTCAGTAACCTCTGACACTAGAGGTGTCTGCATGTTCTCTTCGAAGCAACTATAAGCTTGAAGGGAGAGGCCATAGTTTGCATTAGACCAGCTGAAACACTTGGAGAACAGAGACAAGTCTTCACACATGCAAACCTTTCTTTTGGTCTGAGAGAAGCAGCAGGCAGGCTCACACTAACTAATGATACTCAGCCATCATGGCTACAAAAAAGCTGCTGCTATTGTATTGTAATGCTTTCTGTAAAAATGCCAGAGAAATAGAAAATAGAAAGCTGGGGGCATGGGGAGCGTGTACTTTAAATTTTTAGTATTCTGCACAAGAAACAGTTCATCAAACTGAAATAATTTTGTTTGGCATTTTTTCCTAGATTTGTACTTACACAAATGTGACTCCAGAGTGAATATGATCATTTAACAGGGTCACAAAACCTATTTATCAGCAGGCGTCTTTAAGGTTGCCTTCCTTTCTTTTACTTTGTTTCAATTGCCAGGCAGTATTCCCTCAGCCCTGCAGAGTTTCATTTTCCTTCCAGCCTGAAGGCTGGTTCTCTGGTGTCTATTCATACCCATAACAATGCCTTTACATTTACAAAATATTAAGGACCAAGCGTGAGACCTTTCAGTTTGTAAACAAAAGCAAAATCTATTAGGCAAGCAAGGAAGCAAGAATTCATCATTTAAATCCCAGATTAGAAACAGTGGGTATAAAAAGCCACTTGAAAGTGTATCCTGCATTAAAAGGAAAATAGAGCCTGTCATTTACTCACTGGAATTTACTTTTTTTCCTCTTGTGCAAGAAGTGGGCTTCAATACATGGGTCATATTAATTACATCTTGACTTCAGCCGTTTTAAGGCTTGCCCTTTAATCTACATGAATTATCTTAGTTCTGTCTGGAGACAGAGAAACAGAGGCAGGCAGCTCCTGAGAGTAATTCAACCCACCGTTCTTAAGAGAGGATAAATAGTCCTGTGTCACTGTCTTGGATCGCCTGTCTTCAAGATAGCTGAAGCTAGGTGAGATGAGCTCTTTATCCCAAAGTGAAACCCTAGATTTTTCCCTGTCCTGCCTTCCCATTAATTGATCTGTTTTTCTCAGACGCAGTAAAGGAAAAAAAAGTGGATATAAAATCAGTTGGCATGATCCCTGCAGGATGATGCCTCGCTTCTTATCGTATATATATTTAAAAAAAAAAAAAATCTGCACTGATATTGTACAATCTGTAAAGAGTTATCTACATTTGGCAGAAGTAAAATGCAAAGCATTTATCCCTATATTGCAAAGGGCCCTAGAGCTGCCATAATCAACAGTTTATACAGCCAAAGTGGTGTTCTAGGAGACATGGTGTAAAGCAGAGCCAGACTCAGTGGCTGTACAATCCTCTGTCTGCGTTAACTTTGAAAAGAGGGGAAAGTGGGGATCATTGTTCTGTTCTGCAAGGAGGTTTGGATAGGTTAATCCTGGGAATCCTAGTGGTAATGTATGGCTGGAGCGATTTATATCTGTTTTAAAGCCTAGAAGACCGTTCTCCATGCTGATGGAACTCATGGGGCACAGGGAGGCTTGTATTTTGCAGGGTCTATCCCTTATTCATAGTTCTAGTTTATAAAGAAAACGGTATGAGAGAAACTTCCTTTTTAAGGCCAGCAAAATATGACCAGAACAGCCCACTTTGAGGGGGGTCTTTAAGTTCCAAAAATATTTACCATGGTGTGGTCTGATCCTAAGGTGGGCTGGGGAGCAGTGGCTCTTCAAACTGTGTGGTGTACCCCTATGTAGAGTTCCTGTATGGGATGCTCTCTCCAATGCAGATCACATTGCCACCTAGCCATGGGACTCTGCAAAAATGTTACTAGTCAATACACAGTGATAACCTTTACTGGGGAAGAATGCAGTCTTGCAGATCCTGTCAAAAGACCCTTTCCTTCAGCCTTCATCAGAACTGGGGGGTAACTCATTTCAGTACTGAAGTAGAGCCTACTCTGCATTTCACAGGCACCTAACCACTTCCTGGGATCCTCAAAACCCACAGCAGTAATTTCTGGGTAAACCATAATCTGGGTATTTTGAAACAGAGGTTTTTCCCCAAAATAAAGGTGTACATTTCTCATTGGTTATTCTACGCTACCACTCTACCTTTGTATTTCTCTTTTCCTTAGAAAAATGTGTAACTGCAATAACGAAACTGACACTTTTAAGAATAAATTTACCTGGAGCCGCTTTATAAATACGAAGTTATTAGACTTCAGCCTTTGCTTCAGATTTTGCCAGGAAGCCACTTCTCCTTACTGTCATCTCCATTCAGCCAAAAAGAAAACTGTCATACAGAAATGCTATGCAGCTGGATGGAGTGATTGGACCATTCATGAGTTTTGGGCCAAATCTCATCTTCGGTGATTACCTCATGGCACTCTATTCACTCTAATGGCTTTGAGGTGAAAAGAGATGGAGCTGATAGAAGCTCAACCTATGCTTTCAAGCCAAGACTACAGGCAACAAATCCAAAGCACACTGATTTAACGTATACTGATAAAGCTGATGTCTTGGCAGAAAAATTCAGTAGTGTGCTTAAGTGAGTAAGTCTAGTATGCTAACGTATACATGGTGCAGTACAAACAATTGCACCTTATATTGGCAAAGTATGATTACTAGGAATCAGAAATCCAAATTCTGGTAAATTATCACTAATGTTTGTTATACTCGGTAGTTGTGCAGCAACAGAAATGGAAGAAAAATGTTATCCCCTGAGATGCTTAGTACTAGTCTTCTTAAATTTCAAGCACTCTGATCCCATGCAGCATGCAAATAAACCCAGCTGCAAGCATCTGAGTAGTTATATGGAATTATTAGTTCCATTGCATTTTCTTCAAATGGTTAATCAAGTCCAAACTCAGTTGCTTTACTGGCTGACACTTTGCACCTAACTACGGTTCTGTGTGCCTCTGCAGAGGTGGTTAAGGCCTTCCGGAAGGCCATTCACTGAATAGAGGTGGAGAATATGCTTCTAATTCTGGGCCCTTACTTAATGCCTGGATTTGGATGGAAATAATGCAACCATAGTCTTTTCCAGAGGATACCAAAAGCTGATTACATGTAGTCAAGAGGCAAATGTCATGGTGCCCAAAGTAAGTGTGGAAAGCACAATGAGATATGTCGTGGTTTCAGCCCAGCTGGTAACAAAGCACCACGCAGCTGCTCACTTACCCCCCACCCTCTCCCCTGGCCACGGTGGGATGAGGAGAAAACATAAAGGCAGGCTCGTGGGTCGAGACAAGGACTGGGAGGGATCACTCCCCACTTATGGTCACAGGCAAAAGACAGGCTCAACTTGGGGAAGAAACAAAATCCATTTAATTTACTACCAATCAAATCAGAACAAGGATATTAGGAAGTAAAACCAAACCTCAGAACACCTTCCCCCCACCCCTCCCTCCTTCCCGGCTCAGCTCCACTCCCGGTTCTTTCCACCTCCTCCCCCCAGCAGCACAGGGTAACAGGGGATGGAGGTTGGGGTCAGGTCCCCACACATTGTCCTCCCCCTGAGGAGGAATGAGCGGCAGAGACTCCTCACTCGTCCCCTGCTCCACCGTGGGGTCCCTCCCACGGGAGACAGTCCTTCACNNNNGGCCTGCGCTTCCCCCCTCACCCCCATGGGCTGCAGGGGGAC
>VYZV01019327.1:0-41921 GCA_013401275.1 Pandion haliaetus
GCTCCCCCGCTCTCCTCCATGGGCTGCAGGGCCATCAGCCTACCGTCTCAGCACCACTGCAGGGGCATCCCTTCCTCCAGTTACCTCCTCCCCTTTCTTCTTCACTGACCTTGGTATCTGCAGAGGGGTTCCTCTCACATTCCAATCCCAGCACTCCCTGCAGGTTCCCCATCTTAAATCTGTTTTCCCAGAGGCGCTCCCACCGTCACTGATGGGGTCAGCCCCGGCTAGAGGCGGGTCCGACTTGGAGCTGGGGGAGCTTCTAGCNCTGGGCCAGAGGCGGGTCCGACTTGGAGCTGGGGGAGCTTCTAGCAGCTTCTCACAGAAGCCACCTCTGCAGCCCCCTCCCCTGCTACCAAAACCCAGCCACACAAACCCAAAACACCTATGAAAAAAGTACGCCTATGTATTGGGTTTCTGTGGCAAGGTTTTGGTAGCGGAGGGGGGGTTTGCAGGGGTGGCTTCTGATGAAAAGGTGCTAGAAGCTTCCCCTTTGTCTGACAGAGCGAATACCAGCCGGCTCTAAGGCGGACCTGTCACCGGCCAAGGCCGAGCCAATCAGTGATAGTGGTAGCGCCTCTGTGATAACATTTAAGAGGGAAAAAAAGTTGTGGGGCTCAGAAATGGCAGCCAGAGAGAGGAATGAGAACATGTAAGAGAAACAACCCTGCAGACTCCCAGGTCAGTGAAGGACGGGGAGGAGGATCTCCAGGCTCCAGAGCAGAGATTCCCCTTCAGCCCATGGTGGGGAAGACCATGGTGAGGCAGGCTGTCCCCCTGCAGCCCATGGAGGTCCACGGTGGAGCAGATATCCAACTGCTGCCCAGGATGGACCCCATGCCAGAGCAGGGGGATGCCCGAAGGAGGCTGTGACCCTGTGGGAAGCCCGTGCTGGAGCAGTCTCCTGGCAGGACCTGCGGATCTGTGGAGAGAGGAGCCTACGGAGCAGTATTGCTGGCAGGACTTGTGACCCTGTGGGGGACCCACGCTGGAGCAGTGTGCTCCTGAAGGACTGCACGCCGTGGAAGGCACCGACACTGGAGCAGTTCATGAAGAACTGCAGCCCGTGGGAAGGGCCCATGTTGGAGAAGTTTGTGGAGGACTGTCTCCCATGGGAGGGACCCCATGCTGGAGAAGGGGATGAGTGTGATGGGTCCTGCCCCTGAGGAGGGTCAAGTGGCAGAAACAATGTGTGATGAACTGATCATAACCCCCATTCCCCATCCCCTGCGCCACTGCAGGGGGTAGGTAGGGAATCCGGGAGTGAAGTTGTGCCTGTGAAGAAAGGAGGGGTGGAGGGAAGGCGTTTTGAGATTTGGTTTTATTTCTCATTACCCTACTCTGGTTGATTGGCAATAAATTAAGTTCATTTTTCCCCAAGTTGAGTCTGTTTTGCCCGTGACAGTAACTGGTTAAGTGATCTCTCCCTGTCTTTATCTCAACCCAGAAGCCCTTTGTTATATTATCTCTTCCCTGTTCAGCTGAAGGGGGGAGTGATAGAATGGCTTTGGTTGGCACCTGGCATCCAGCCAGGGTCAACTCATCACAGTCTGAAAAAAAACCATCCTTACTTGTACTACAAGAACAAGCTCATTTTTGGCTTGTTGCCATTGGCTGTCTTGCATCAAAGTGATGGAAAGCAACAGTTGAACCTCACCGTATACACTTGATCAATAAGCTCAAAAAGAATCTGAAAGTAGTGAATAGTGTCCGTGTGTAATATTTAACCCACTGGAACTCATCAAGACCATGAGCCTGTAGCTTGGGATTCCACCTAGTAGGACTGCTAGAGGTGCAAGTTATTTTTCTGTGCTGAAAGCCTTAACCATAATGTGCCACAATCCTTTACTATTGCATGGCTGTCCCCCGTCCTGGGAGCCCAGAGCTTTGTGCAATGTACCTGGGCACATTGTGCCTGAGGAAATTAGCCACCTCCAAAAGGGATCTACAGAGCCAGCATGTTGGGCAGGGGATTCAGCGCTGAAGACTGCTGAGTACTTTGAATCTTGTTCTCAAGAACATGGCCCTGCCTTGACTGAGAATGTAGCAGGCAAACCTTTCTCACAAGTCCTATTTCCAGTTCTCACAGAAGGGCTTTGGCAGAGATAACAGGGTTTTTTTCTTTAAAGCCATTATTTAAAACATGAAGACAATATGACCGGTTTGTTTTTTGGTGGTTTTTTTTTTTTTTTTTCCCTACAATGATTGAGGCGGTTATACTCACTCAGGATACAAGCCAGCCACATGTAATTACTCCTTGAAGGTCCATTAATGCTTGCAAATTTCCCAATAGAGGAATAGATATAGATAGTAGTAAAATGTTACAGGACAGACATGGATATAAGAGGGGTAATGCAAGCTGTTGACCTCAGGGCCACTCTGGAGGCAAAGAAGCTCTCTGGTCCCTGCTGCTATCAGTGTAGGGAAAACTAAGCGTTCAGTAGAAGTAACCTCTGCCTCCTCCCAGGCTTTCCTTTCCCCACCCAAGGCTTCAGATATGATCCCTGGGTAAGTAAATCCATGACTGCACAGCTGGGGGCTCCCATGCCACCCTTTGCTCACCAGATCTGCCTTCTGATGCTTCAAAGGCAGCTGCAAAGGAAGGAGAGGCTGAGAAGTCACCCTGGGCTCTGAAACTTCTTGCTGCATGTCTGTACGCTCTCTTAAACTGCAGGGTTTTTAAGCAAATTTATCACTGAACCACTTCCCCCTGGTCATAAAGCTTCTGGGGACAAAGGCAGACTCAGCAGATGTGCCAGTGTGGGGCATACTCCTATCTGGAGCATTCAAGGTATTGTGTCATAACTGTGTGCTCCTCACCCATTCATATTCTGGAGAAAAAAAATGTATATGGGAAATGTGCTTAAACATCTCTAAAGCCTGGATGCACAACAGCAATCCGTTCAGGTTTTGACCTTCTTCCCACCAGGTATCAGATATATTAAAAAAGCCTGACAAAACACATATAGGTATTAGGTTATTTCTGGATCTCTCCAAACGATCTCGTGTATAGGTTTATCTTTCAGAGTTTACATCACTTCAGATAATATTTTATTGTATAATGCCAAAATGGAATTATGTAATCACAGATATGAGTTTCATTTTATAAGCTAAATGAAAGGTTGTATTGCAGTAGCCTGCAATTCTGAAACAATACACGCCACTAGTAGAAAGATAATAGTGTTTGGTGAGAAGCATTAGGCTAATCTGATTAAACTTAACCTTATTGGCGTTAGAAATAACATAAATAATTTAATCCTTCTCAGTAAAATAATAGTGATTAACCAAACTCTCTTTGTTGATGGCTGTCTAATCTATAGTTCAGAGAAGCAAGTCAAAAAGAGAAGCAATTTTTTTTTATATAATTTAAAAAATACCTGGGAATGTAATCACCCAAATTCTAGCAAATATTAGGCTGAGACTGATACTTTCCTTGCAGTTTAGATAAATATTTGCCACTTCATAACACTTCTGGCTGACAGTGGTACTGCATTGTAACTATGATGGACGGTAACTATCCATTTATCTACCCACTGGGAAATACATTCTTACCAAATTGCAGTCCGGGGACAGGGAAAGGAAGAAAAATGAAAAGTCAACAACTTTCCCAAATGTCAAAATCCAAATTATGAATTGTAAAGGCTGTTTTTTTTACAACTCCCTATTGGCATGGGACAAATAGAAAATGTATGAACAAACTCAAAACACATATAGTTTAAGAGTATCTGTTTTCATAATGGATCAGATCAATCTATCAAAGTTTCCCCTTACAGAAAGCATGCTGAGCCCAGCAAGCTGTGGGACGTGGCACGGCAACGCAAGAGTTTCATGGTCATAGCATCACTGTCACCTTAAAACATGGAGTAAGGAAACAAAAAAACATGGAGTAAGGAAACAAAACCAAATAAATCTTCCCCCTGCCTTGCCCAAAAACCTTTCAGGGCATTACAAGTGATAGTCAACATCAACAAGCACAGGAGGCAAGACAATGCTGCTATCATGCATATTGCTCAGAAGCACATGAAATAGGAACAAAAAGTTGGGAAAACTCTGGACAGCCTATATGTCACACTGGTATGTTGAAATGTTAATATATAAGAAAACAAAAGTCTTGGGTACTTTGCATGAGAAGTTATATTCCCAAAATTCTTGTATGTTAATGGTTTTAATTAGTACAAATTCTTATATTTTCATTAAAATTAGCAAGTAAGCAAAGTGAGGGCTTTTTAATATTTGTAGTGTAAACTTGTTAATCATGATGTAGAATGATAACTAACAATTATAGCAGTACCTACGAGAAAGAAGGAAAGAAACATGGGGTTTTGATACAATGCATAACGTCTAGAGTTTTCTCTTTTCCTAACTTGTTCTAACTTTGTGCTGAGGTCATTTTTTTATTGTATAAATTAAAAATAGCTGTACCCCAACAAATAATTTTTGTTTCAGCTTTGAGTCCACAGGTTCTTGGTAAGTATCAGTACAAAGGGTACCTGAAGTTTGGGGGTTCTGGACTATTCTAACTCCACTGAAAAAAATGTCTTACAGTTTCCTAAAACTATTTTTGGTCTTATAATTGACTGTTCTTTTTCTAATTAATGCCAGGCAATCTCCTTAAGTCCTTTGTTTTAATGTGTAAATTATTCTTCAAAGGTTTCTTTTACACTTATGCAGGGTTTAAAAAAAATCCCTGTTATGCATAATGAACCTTTATAATCTGCTGTCAGCTTAATTGAGAAATGGTCATTTATAACATTAAGTGTGCTTCAGGGAAAGTTGTTCTGAAGTATCACTCTTGAACAGAACATGTTTTAGTCCTGTGTCATCTTCTGATTTATCATGCAATTTAAGTCTTGCATTAATTATATTGACTTAAAATTAGAAAAAATATTTTAGTGTTTCCATAGACTAGACAGTATATCAGTTCTTATACTGTCACTATGCATAAATCACAGTTATTCTACATCTTTTTGATATCTGAACTTGAGAGAGAAAAGCATATATGAGTTATTTTAACTAAAATTACTTTCATCATTACATATTACAACAGGAGAAAAAACCCAAAGGAACCAATATCTTGAAAAGAAAAGAAAAAAAATATTCCTAAACTCTGCTTATTTTACTTTATGGCATGTAACTATGCTTGTTGGGTAAAAATATGTTTTCATAAAGAACTAGCACATTTGAAAGAGATCTATCAGTGGGGTAACTACACATAATAAAAAGGAAAGCTTAATAGTATTTTTTAATTTCCTTTTTTTTGTTGTTGAGAAGAACAAGACAGAATAAGAATTGTACCTTTCATCTGGTAAATAACATTAAAATATTTTTTGTTTATTTATGCTTTCCACTATCTACTGGCATCTGGCTGGAGTTTTACCATTGCCATTGTAACAATGGCAGAAAAATTAGAAGGAGGTCTCTACGTCTCCAATAAACAGTATTTTGTAGAAGTCAAATAATTTGGTTAACTTACCACCATCTGGGTTTAGCTTCCTCTTGCTCTGTTATTGGAAATTCTAGGTTTTGCTCAAAAATTCAGGAGAATCCGCTACCACTAAAGAAGTGAGCAAGAGGAAGAAACCAAATGCTCTTTGTTGGGCTTGAGATGTCCCTAGAAAAGCCAAGAAAAGTAGCCTTGTTTAAAAGGCAGAGAGCCAGGTAAGGGAAATATTCACATTACTAACTTTGGCTCCTAACCGTTGCGTAGGTGCATGAGGTAATCAGTGGAGAAAACTGGACAGACAGCAGAAGCAGCTCCTAAATCTGAAGCCTGGACTTGAGCGGTGTGAATGTGACCTCTGTGTTGGACAGGTGACTGACAGTGCTGTCGTATGGCTGGGAAGAGCCAGGCACGAAGTGGCATAAGGTATATGCACAAGTCGAGGAGGCACAGTCACGTCCCTTAGCCACACATATACCTGTGGTAACCCAGAACAGAAGGACTTCTGCCACAGAACTGCCACAAAATCCTCCACCTGCAGTTAGGGCCAAATGCTTTTCTAGAGCACTGAATGAAATTATGGTGTTGCTATATCCCAACTAACAAGAGTCATCTTTAGCAAAGTTATAGCAGCTCCCTGAAGTATTCAGCCATAGCACACAACTCCGTTTGGAGCTACAGACAGAAACTAAGTCTTGCCTACTTCATTCAGATAATGGTTCAATCAGCATTTTGAATGGAAAAAGTATTTTTTTTATATATAACACATATATATATGTAGTTTTGTACTTGAATGTTAATTGAACTCCACCATCTAAAAACAGAAAGTCTAGAATCCTTCTAAATGTACTCACTTAGAGATTTATGAGACAGGTAAAATAAAGAGGAAGAGAAAGAAACTCCAGGTGTTGATGTAAACATACTAGAAATATGTTTCTTGACATGTCTATGTATAAATCATTTGCCTCAATGAATTATTTCAGAATAAAACTATTTTTTGCTGTTTTGTTACAAAAGAAACCAAGACTAATTGATTTACTCTTTCCCATTATAGCTTTAACTACAACCATGTGTGTGTCTGAGTTGCTTTTTTCTGTTTTTATGCCCCTTTGTATCTTCTAAATACTTTGATGGATGAATGCTGTACCATTAAAATCATTATGAACCTGTTTGCAAACAGACACCTCCTGGCTGGTTATACTAATTTCTCCTTTTTTACTTCATCTTTTTTTACTTTGAAACCTCTTTAAAGAACGATGAGCTATTCTGAACCGAAACAAACCGTATTCCATTTGCTATTAAGTACCAACATAATAAAAATAACAACACTGTAATATTCATCATGTCATTACTGTTAAGAGAGGACTGAACAAAAGAATGTGTAATGTTTTTTTTCTTTGTAGCAAAGTTAGTTTAAAAGGGGGAAGGAATTTTTTTTTTTTTGGGGGGGGGGAAATCCCACAGAGATTTTTCAGCTGTGCTGAGGATTTCTATGTGAATACATTGGTTTCTGTTGTTTAAACTCAAAGTCTGTCCTCAGACAGATTGTGTAAGAAAAACACCTACAACCATGTTAAAAGACATCCAAATTCTAGTTAATTTTTCAGTCAAACAATGCACAATCAGTAACTAACGTAACATAATAACAGTAATTTTCTCCTAAGCCCCTTAGAACACAAACCCAGGCAAGAGCAATCATTCCCAAAAATAAGTTACAACTTACTCATTGTGCAAAAGTTTCTTTGTTTTATCAGGAGATCATTTAAGAGGCATAAGCTGATACAGCAAGTCCCAGATCCGAAGTTAAGGCCATAGATAGACCCACTATGAGGAGTGTAAATGACTTTCAGATAGCTCTGCATAATATCTCTGTTGCCAGTGGGGTCTCAGAATAAAACTTACTGTTCCTTTTGCATTGTTCAACAAGGAAACATGAAATAAGTTTTTCTTGATACTGTATGCTTTAGTTTTCTAAGATAACTTACTGGAGTTCGGAATAAATTACAACTTCAAATATGAGCCTGATTCTTCCAATTTTGCACTGAGAATAGGATCTTGACAACTCAAATAATATGGCTCTATAATGTAGCGCTGTTGTCTAGTACAGCAGCTTTAGTAGTCACCAATGAGATGGCAAAAAATCTCAGAGAAAGAGAAAAAGTGTTTCTCTGGCACATATTAGAGAAAAATAACCAGAATATGAGGACAAACCAAAGTGAAAAAGAATGTGAGATGATTACTTTTTAATAGCAGGTGTTCAAACACTGCTAATCAGCAATTCAAGTCACTGAAGACTGGAACAACTTGCTCTTGCCTCACTGCCGATAACCGCTTCCTAGGCCTTTTTGTGGCCAGTTTTGTGGCCCAGCCTGTGCGTTGCAGGATGTGACAATGGGCATTTCACTGAGAAAATTCAGAAGAAGAAAGGAAGGAACTTGGGGGGAGGGAAGGAGGGAGAGAACTGTTCCTTATACTGCAAATAAAAGCCAAAATCCAGTAACCAAAATTTTCATCAATGTCTAGTAACTTAAATATCTCAGTTTTCCAGATTCTGATCAATAATACTGTGAAGTAATCTGAATTAACCTGATGTTTTCTGGATGAAAACCCCTTCAGAGACCACAATGCTATCTATAATGCTTCTGTTATAAATACCATGACTATTCTGTTTTCATTATATTCTATGCAAAATACTAAATACATTTCTGGGTTTTTTTTTTAAATGAATCTATTGAAGTAAAAAACTGTATTTTTTATCATTCTAGACAAAGCACTATAATTAGGACGAAGCCTTATATTCTTCTAAAATTGTTTTCTTCTACACAGAATTTAAAACTGGATCCATTAAAAATTAATGCCCTGATGGTATGTAATTTTTTAAAATAAATTTAACTCAGTAGAAAAAAAATTCCCAAACAAAATGAAAATATAAATTTTTTCATGGTTTATATAAATACTCTTAACATACAACAAAAAATTATTTGCTTTGCCCCAGATATTAAAAGAATGGAGCGATTTCAAGAAGGTCCATGTAAACACAGCTGGTTTAAAGCCAGAACATATACCTAGCCAAAGCAGAAACAATCCAGAAATAATTTGAGGCCAAGTATGTTTTTTCTTAGGATTTGTTTGTGTTTATGAATCTTCTTCTGTAATCAGTCCCAACCATAAAAGCTCATCAAATATGGTATAACAAAAAGGAAATTATAACAATCTCAGTTCTGTAATGCTTTGGGAGTATTGTTTGGGTTTGGTTTGGGGTTTTTTTTTTTGGGGGGGGTGTCCTTCTGGAGTAGCCTCTCCTCACTATATTTTCCAGGATATCTCCTCAGGCACCTGTTTAGCCTTTCTGTCCCTCATAAGTACCTTAGTAGCAGGGAGCCAATTTTTGCTGCTGCAGAGCTGTTAATCAGGTTTATTATGACAGCATCTCCCCTGTGGTAGTCAATGTAGACACTAGTGTAATGGGCAACCGATATCTCACACAGCTTGCTATCAAAGTAGACAGAAGGAGGGCAATGTTAGGGAAGAGATGCTACCTTTTGGGGAGCACTTTCCAAACTGTTGGTGAGGGGAGAAGAGTTTAATTAGAGTGTGCCACTAAGAGGGAAGGAAATGAGTGGGAGTAGTAGAGAGACAGATATTGTAGGGAAGGAGGTGAAGAGGACAGGAGAGAGATGAGTATAATGGTAAGGAAGAGAGTATGAAGGGAGCAGAAGAGAAGAAACAGGACGGTTCTGGACAGAATAGAAGCCAGCCCAAGGTGAAAAAGTACAGTTAAAGCTCATGAAGTTTCCCTAAAGTGCTAGCATCCTCGGTTTAGATACTTCTGCCACTGAGTGGGTCTTTATTCAGCCTTTCCTTATCATATGCTGCACTGCCTGGCCTAGAAGACTGCGGGAGGGCTGAAGGCCATAAAGGAGTTATAGATACCTAAGTCACAGCAGTGCTGGCCAGGCATGCTACTCTTAGCGTTGCAGCTGTGTGCTGGCCTAATTTTATATAATCTGCTTTTCATGCATTAACACGCTGATTATTTCAAACAATTTTTGAGAATGAAGTTTTTTAACGAATTTGTGCTCTTAAATCCTTCAGTATTCCTAAAGACCCCTTGCTGTGCTATAACATGTATCTGATTTTCTTTTAACTCACTGGTTTCATCACAAAAATAGTCTGCATAACTTCTGGTAAGTTAGTGTTAGCAGTACTTTATCAGAACACCTTTCCCATTTGCGTAAACTCGAAGGAATAATTGTGGCTCCCCATCTCGTGTCCAAAAAAAGTTAAAAACATGAAGAGAGGAACTTAGAAAACAACACAACATAGGCAAAACAGTAGAAAAAGAAGGAAAACATGTCCCAGTGATGAAATTGGGGCATAAATTAGCATGACAAAAGGCTTTGTTATATGTGAGAACACACACATATTGGCTTCCAAGCATTGAGGACATAGAACAGTTATTAGGGATATCTTCTATTATCAATAAAGTTTATATATTTCCAGGCTAATTTTTCTAGATTTTTTTTTTTTTTTTTTTTTCATAAGTTAAGTCTGGNTTTTTTTGCCAAGCGTCAGTACTTTAGCATATTTTTACACTTTGGAATCAGGCAGATGGAAGAGAACTAGAAAGAGAAGCAAGGAAGTAATGATGAAAGAAAAACTGCATATCAATTCTTTTTCTCTTTATGATCTCGTTGACATATATTACAGTAGAAATTCTAAAAGTCTTGATACACTTAGGGATGCTCACAGTGGAAATAGGCTTTGCTCTTCCCTTGAAACCAAACATCTTCACAAAATATAATTAAAAGACTAATAAATATGTTGTCCTAGTATTTTCCAGCCTCAGATCTTTTGTATAATGAAGAGATAAAGTATCAACAGCACGGGTGCTGTTGGAAATAAATTTACAGACTACTTCTATTTCACAATACCAACAAAATCAGACTGCCACAATTTTCAGTAATTTGATAGACTTTACAGCAGCAGTATGCATGTTGCTGAAGGCTGGGCTGTGATGGTGCTTTCATTTTAAAGCACATTTTTCAAGCATTTGATAACTCAGATAACATAAAACTTTAAGATGCAGCTTGATGCTTTTTTACAAGATGAGTTCAGAAATACTCAAAGTTAATAAAGCTAGGCAAGTATTTGCACTTTTGCAACTCTGGAAGAGATTTTAAACTAAATTAATTTTTAAAACTGTTTTTTATTCATTTTCTTGTTGGTTTTCATCAGTATTTCCTTCCACTTGCTACCACATCACACTGGCTAAGGACTTCCGTGGTCATTGCAATATATGTGCCAACCCCTTTAAATGGAAAGGCAGAATTTAAAATGAGAAGTTTGCAATATGAGCATAAAGATGGTCTAGGTAGTATTCCAAACTGCAATGAAACAAATCAAAGTTAGAGGAAGAAACACTGGTTTACTTGAAGTTTACTACATCAGTGGACAAGGGAAGAGATATGGATATCATCTATCTGGACTTCTGAAAGGCCTTTGACACATTCTGCCACATCATCCTTCCCTCTAAATTAGAGAGAGATGGATTGGATGGATGGACTATTCAGTGTATAAGGACTTGGCTGGCTGGTCACATCCGGAGAGTGGTGGTCAATGGCTCCATGTCCAGATGGAAATGAGTGATAAATGGTGTCCCTCAGGGGTCTGTACTGGGACCAGTATTGTTTAGTATCTCCATCAGTGGCATGGACAGAGGGATTAAATGTACCCTCAGCAAGTTTACAGACACCACCAAGCTGAGTGGTGCAGTTGACATGTCTGAGGGACAGGATGCCATCCAGAGGCACCTGGACCAGCTCAAGAAGTGGGCCTATGTGAACCTCATGAGACGTTCAGTAAGGTCAAGTTCAAGCTCCTGCACCTGGGCCGGGGCAATCCTCAATATCAGCACAGACTGGGGGATGAATTGATTGAGAGCAGCCTGGCACAGAAGGACTTGGGGGTACTGGTGGAAAAAAAATAGATATGATCTGGCAATGTGCACTCACAGCCCAGAAAGTCAACTGTATCCTGGGCTGCATCAAATCAGCGTGGCCAGCAGGTCAAGGGAGGTACTTCTTCCCCTCTGCTCCGCTCTGGTGAGACCCCACCTGTGGTACTGTGTCCCACTCTGGGACCCCCCAACATAATAAGGATGTGGACCTGTTGGAGCGGGTCCAGAGGAGGGCCACAAAAATGATCAGAGGGCTGGAGCACCTCTCCTATGACAAAAGGCTGAGAGTGTTGGGGTTGTTCAGCCTGGAGAAAAGGCGGCTCTGAGGAGACCTTATTGCAGCCTTTCAGTACTTAACGGGGGCTTATAAGAAAGGTGGAGACAGACTTTTTAGTAGGGCCTGTTGCAATAGGACAAGGGGTAATGGTTCTAAATTAAAAGAGGGAAGATTTAGACTAGGTATAAGGAAGAAATTTTTTACGACGAGGGTGGTGGAACACTGGCACAGGTTGCCCAGAGGTGGTAGATGCCCAGTCCCTGGAAACATTCAAGGTCAGGTTGGATGGGGCTCTGAGCAACCTGATCTAGTTGAGGTTGTCCCTGCTCATTGCAGGGGTCTTGGACTAGATGATCTTTAAAAGTCCCCTCCAGCCCTAACTATGCTATGATTCTGTGATTCTATGAAGTTAGTGACAAAACTCATTCATTTCAGTGCAACCATTCTTGCCTTCACTGCAGCTGTGCATTCTCCTCTGGAAATTTTAAAGAAAATCTCCATTTAAAACATACAGCAAGTGACCTCCTTACCTTAATAAAGGAACAGGCATTACCTGCACAGACCGATATGTCATGAGCTAGCTCACCTTTTTGTTTGCAAAGATGATATAAGAGTTTCAGCATTACAATTGCAAGTGTCCCCCTTTATACTAGTGTCGTGGTTTCAGCTCAGTCAGAGTAAATGAAATGGACTTTGTTTCTTCCCCAAGTTGAGCCTGTCTTTTGCCCGTGACCATAAGTGGGGAGTGATCCCTCCCAGTCCTTGTCTCGACCCACGAGCCTGCCTTTGGATTTTCTCCTCATCCCAACGTGGCCAGGCGAGGGGGTGGGGGGGGTGAGCGATCGGCTTCGTGGTGTTTTGTTACCGACTGAGCTGACCTGAAACCACGACACCTGCCTGAGTTCGAGAATTGCTGCTGAAATTTTGAAGCAGGCAAGGTACCTCCATTCAATAGATGAAACACTGTTTCGCCTCTCTCCATGGCATTTTTACTGTTTATAGCCTCCTTCTACCTCCCAACTGATGACTTTTTTTGATTTGACTTAATAGACAGGTGATTTTTTCCCAGTACAGGGAATCCAACTGCATCATCCAAGGGAATAGCTTTCATTAGGGAGCAAGGGTTTTGCCAGTCAGGTCATGCACCCTGGGCACTGACACTTCTAAGAGCAAGCTCTTGTTACCGCCCAACGTTCTTAAAATGATTCCTAACACTGATTTAGTCCATAGTAAGGAAATGGTTAAGAGTGATAATACAACAAAACATGTTCTGTATTCACACTATATTTGCATGTGGTTCATGGGGAACAACTAGTTTAGGACAGTGCCTCAGCTCAGTAAAAGAACTTTTCCAAAATTACATTTTTATTTAACTCTTCTGATGACACTTAAAACTGTAGTTGTGCAGTACTCCAGCAAAAAAATAATTTGTAAGAAGTCTGAAGCACTGTTAGACATTCATTACCCATGTAAGGATCAGCTTGGTTGTGGATTAACCATGTTCATTCTTCTAATGATGTGACATGTAAGAGGTCGCAGCTTTGCACATCTACAGAAGGAATGGACTCTTTGCGGGACTCTTCAGTCAAGCTTTGCTTGCAAATTTTGTTATACCTGTGTGCTTACCTAATTTGCCTGTGACCTCCTTAGTAGTTTTGCTAATCCAATACTTAATATATTCTTTAATAGACATATGTGCATTTTTACTTAGCACATTTCTTCATTACTTCTAGTTAGAAACAAGAGAAATCCAAGATTTTTCTTCCCAGCAGTGCTAAAGATTTCTGTGCAACCCTGAAAAAGGGATCTTTGTTTCAGTTCACCCACTTGTGTAGGAAGTGTAATAAATACTACATACAGGCAATTCAGAAGAACTGAATTGCAAAAAAAGATTTTTATTTTTATTTCTAACTTGAAAAAAAAATTTGACTTTTCGGTATTCTCTTTTTCTTCCAATGAATTTTCAACTGCCGTTGATCGACTCAAGTGTAGCAACCAGCATGCCCAAACACTGCTTTTATTATAATTTCACCTTTTATGTTGAATTGTAAAATTGGCAAGTTGACCCATCCTAAGGATTACGTAGGTTTGCATCTCCTTCTGGATTATATTTCTCTTACATTAGCTAATCAAGATTGTGAACTAGGAATATTGCAATAAAATGCAATACACATTTTTTATAACATATGTAATATAAACTTAAGTAATTTGAATTACACACACAGTAGTAATGACTGCAATTTGATTTGAATGTTCTCTGCAGTAAAAAATGTTTTGCAAAGTATCAGTGAATAATGTGTATTATTGAGCATATTCTGGAGTTTTGCGTTTATCTCCAGAACTGAATAAAATTCAGCAAGTCAATTATTTCTTGAAATTATTTGTTCAGCTTATTTTCAGGCTTTCTCAAGGTTGAGATCCTGATATTCTGCAAGAAAATGTCTTTTTTTCAGTATTTTTCCATCTTTTATTTTTACAGGGTGTGGAAAGACTTCAATCATATTACTTGCAATCTATGCTGTAAATAAGAGTGTGGAGAGAGAAATACAAATAGATAAGATAATTCTGAACAGACAATAATCTCAAAACATGTCTGTTGAGTGACAACCTCTCTGTCAGTTTCTGGAATAAACCTTGCCTAGCAGTAAGTGGATACATAGGTGAGAAGACACCTGCTAACCTTAAGAATTAATTTGAAATTACCCTTTCAAGGGATGTGTGACTAAGACATGTCTAACACTGTATTTCTTCTCTAATATTGGATTAGAAAATATGTTCTGCAAATTGTAGTGTTATAGAAGCATCCTGAGACTTAACTCATAAACAAAGTTCTTTATAAGCAGTTTAGATGAAACACTCACCATCCTTGGAATGAAGGGTGGACTTTGATTGACACAGCTGATCTACCATATGTTGACATTTTAAAAGATGCCATAGTCTGAAAAAGAGGAGAGAAAGCCTCTGGAGAAAGGTTCTCTACAAATCACATCAACAGCTCAAGGATCTGATAACTTCACTGCACCTCCAGGACTAGACTCCTTTTCAAAGCCAGAGGAAAATGTACACATTTAACAGTGCTAAAGTCAGAGACATGTTTTTGGCTTACCATATAGATTCAAAGGGCAATTTATTATTGTTAATACATACAAAAGCCAAAAGAAAACAAACTAGAAGGGAAAAATAAACAGACAGAACAGAGAGAGACTGTGAGTGAAAGCACAGTGGTATTAGGAGAAAATGGTTTTCCCTCTTCTGTTCATCATGGTGACAGCATAACTGTTTTAACTTGCTTATTTACCATTTATTAAGTAATACGGTATATTGCTGTGTGATTATGTCTACATTAGAAAGCAGTGAAAATATATAGAGCAAAGCATTCAGCATCAAGGACCCCACACTACAGACAGCTGCGGGATTTCCTCTGATGTTCCCACAGGGCCAGGGCCAAGGAGCATGGGCAGACCAGTAAGGGCACTCCAAGACATCCTTTTCCAGTTTAGCTTCATATGACCTGTGGTTGTCACAGCTGGCACACTTTGGGTCGAGCAGAAGCTGGAGGGGAGAAAATGCCCTTCCTTGGGAAATTCTTCTGAGCATGTACCGCTGGAGGAACTTCAGGCTGGCAGAAAGACAGTTTGCAAGCGTCGTGCAACTGCTGGAAAAGTTCTGGAAAGAACAGGAGGCTTTCCTAATTCAAGAAAGAAATCTTCAAACCATACTTAGAGGTCATGCTGAGGATTAAACTATGGTGGCACCCAGAAGGGGCCATTTAAGCCAGGAAGAGATCAAGAATGACTGTTCTAGGGAGCAAGGCAGAAGAAAAGACTCACATCCTTGCATAGGTGTAGTAAGCAAGGAGCAGGATTTTTAAGTCTTTTCTTTGCTCTGTTTTGCTAGAAGAAACATAGCTTTCTCTGGTGAAAAAATGGTTTGTTCTCCTACTAGTTTGTCATCTAATCACACAGACCTTTAGGGAATGGAAGCCTTTTGATGGTCTTTAGGTTTGCTTGTTTCGTGGACAAAAGGTGGGGCAGCTCCATCTCAAGACTGGCCAAATATGAGTCTCCTTATACTCATTACTATAAAACAAGGGTCTACCTATTTCTTCCACAGCTGAAAACACATCAGCTTCAATGGGCTGGGAATGTTAGAGCTATTTTTTAAACTCAAATGCACAGCACGTGAAACTCAAAAGCCAGGTAAGTGTATCTATGGGATATACACTCATGCAAAGAATTATGGTATTGGCTGAATTATTTTGTGTGCATTTCTACGGTATTGGACAGAAAGAGGCAGGTGCCAAAGAGGGCTTTCCAGAAGGTCTTGGAAAGAATGCAAAAAACTTTCAGATCTATGTATGAATGTATTCATATGACCGTGACATGTTAGTGTAGTCCTACAAATGGACTAGGCATGGACTATGAAATCACAAGTGTACTTGCTACATGAAGAAGAACAAGTGACAAGAATTGATCACATATACAAACAGAACAAATCTGACTAAATGAACAAAGGGCCGAAGACTACAAGGATACCAATGAATAAGATGCAATTTTTTTGTGTAGATTTAAGGCAAGAGAACTAAGAGCAAAGGGTAAAAATCAGGAAAGCCTGTTTAAACAGTCTTTCGTCCCCTGAGAAAACAAAAAATGGAATTTGTTAGGTGGAAGAAAAGTTATCCTAGATGAAATATAGAAACTGACATAATAGAATTCTGTTTATTTAAGTGAGCTCAAACAAGACTATATTGTAGTTTCTATAAAAGAAATTTACAGCAGCATAGGAAAATAACGCAGACAGATCCTTTTATCTCATTTTTTTTCTTACTCAAGGTCTGTTGCAACAGATGAAAACTTGAACTCTTCTTTGAAAGCTTTTAATTACAGAATATATTGACCATATTTAAAAGAAGCAGCATGGAAAATAGAGTTAGTATCATAATCTGCCAGGCATAATTTTCATTGTGCAATTCATAATGAATTCTTGTGCCTAAATTCATTTATTTATTAAAGTTTGCTTTTCAACAAGAGTCAAAAAACATTTAAGAAATAAAAACTTGAAATGTTTGTGTATTAGCTTACTATCATGTTTTGTAGTAAGCCAGAAGCAAACTCTTCAAAACATGAAAAAAACTTTTAATAAATATTAAGTTTTTCTCAGCTCTTTTGCTGTCACTGGATGTAGTTGTCATAGCATGCATTGGTAATGCATCCTTATGCTGATGTGTAATTTCTTGCTTGATTGTTTTTAATTTTTATTAAAAATAGTTAAGTGAAAACGTTTTAGTGCCAAATTATGTTTTATTTCTCAATCAGAATAGGACATTAGTTGTGTGTGTTTGTTTATATGCATGTATGTGTGTATGAGATCAACAGGTGAGAAGAAATATTAATGGGGTTTCCCCCACATAGGCATGAACTCTAAGTGGCCAGGTATCACTCAAAATCATACTATATGCATAACTGAAAAGTATTTTGGTTTTTTTTAAATCAGGTTAACGATTGATATTGAAGCACACCTGCAGCCTTTTAAATTTTCTGTAGTTATGCTGAGGTCCCTAGGTAAATATCCCTTGTTTATTCCTTTTCAGTGGTTAAATGGACTTTCTGCTGGGCTCTTAGAACAGCCACAAAGTAAAGCCATACTTTCGGAAAAGAATTTAGAGAGTCTTTGTGCTTTTCATTCCGAAATCTGGAACAACTGAACAACATCTAAATTGCACTGCATGTGCAGCTGCAGCATGTCCCGGGTCCCCAGCTCTGAGATCTGGGTCCCTTTCAGAGCTCCAGAACAACATTTCTCTCCTGAAGAAAAAAGAGTTTGCAGAAGGATGGTTCATAACTGTGTATTACCTTGACATGGAGTGGAGGTGAGGCTGATGTGAGCATCTGGCTTGGTGAGGGAGGAGAAGGGCTTTTATGCCCCAAGGAACCTGCAGAATTCGAGAAACAGAGGACAAAGCCAGTTGAAGAACTGGAGGAAACAATGGGGAAGAGCAAAATATAAGGATGGCCATTGCCATCAGGATCCATAATGTATTTGTTATGTGTAGCATAATGTATTTATTATGTGTGATTTATACAGTTGTTACATTATCCAAAAGATATCCATATATTTGTAACATATTAGCCAGCAGATGGAAACAGCAAACACCCTGCTGCTTTGACACCATGCACAGGCTATTTGACTTTTGGGGGTATTTGATTTCATCATGATTTCTCTATTTAGTATTTGTGGATCTTTTTTCAATTAAAGGCAGAAGACTCCCAGGAACAGAACAGATAATTATACGTACTAGCTTATTTAAAAATCAGATGGTAAAAAAAAACCCAAAACATTAAAAATTCTGTATTAAAAAAGACAGAGATTTTCAGCTGACTTTTTTTTTTTTTTTTTTTTTTTTTTTTTTTTTTTTTGTGGGGGTGACATGTCTGGGTGGAAAGACAGTTTTGTAAAACTGTATGATAAGGTACATCATAGAGGCAGAATTAACCCAGCCTTATAATAAATGTGGACAATTCTGTATATTTCTTTTGTTGTTACTGTTATCTAAGATTTCAAAGTAATTGTAAAGCAAGGCTGTGAAAATTCTTTATAGCTATTCCCTCTATCTGTCTGCAGTATCTAGGATGAAACTGCCAAATCAGAGTATGCTCCCTTTGTAAACTGTTTGTGTTTACTTCATGACAGTGCACAAGAGACAGGTTTTAAAGTTTCATAACTTACAGGGTAATTTTAATTAATGTTGCTGTAAGTTAGGGTAGTCATGAAGTATTGGTAATGAGATTACAATTATTATTCCTTTATTGATTTGCCACTGACGTGCTGACAGCATATATCTCTCACCAAAATGCACATGGCAATCATTTACACCCTGTCCCAAAAGACAGGCTGTTAGAGGTGGAGCTCCTACCAACTTTACTTGCTTTGGACAGTATATTTACCCAAAAGGACTCACAGTATTATCAAGGGATGGCTCATGGCAAGGATGCAATGAAACCTGTGACATGTGAGAAGGCCGCTTGGTGAATGGAAATTTGGAGACTCCTGACTCATGCTATTCCCACTATTGTTTTTCCTCCGCTTCGGGAGTGAGCGGTTTCCCTCTCCCTCCAAATGAGCTGCTCTCTGCCCCTTTCTCCCCACCTTTCTCTAATGCCCACGATTCCCCCATGAGAGTGCAAGCAGCCCAGCAGCCCCAGGCAGCAGCGGGCATGGCCCATGCCACCTCCACGGGGCAGTGGGGACCGGGGAACGGTAGCCGGTCTGGCAGGAAGGGGAGGGCAGCACCCAAAACTCTCACCGATGGGAGTGTTTGTCTGCCCCAAAGCTGATAATACTCCGAAGAAGTTATCAGTGATGAAGGTCCATTACACTGATGAAGGCCATCCGCTGATGGCAGTGTGGGGCAGCATGGGGGACCTCCGCCCCGCACTGCTTGGGAACACAGGGGCCTTCTCACCAGCTCCTGCGCTGGTGGGGTCTGGGTAGCAGCAGGGGTACGTGCCAGGCTGGAGAGCTCACACAGGCCTTGGAACTGGGGTAGATGGGGCAACCTGCCCTCTCCAGAGAAGGGATGGAGGCCTGTGGCCCACACGTGCTATGCGGCTCTGTACAAGCACAGGGAATGCAGAATTCTGAGCACGTCTGGGGGATTAGAGCCTGGGGGGATTAGTTCTACAAGGGTAGTTAGAAAGTTGTGTTTACTAGTATTTTGTAAGAGTCCTGTAGTGTGGTTTATCTGTTGCATTGCAGATATTGATCTGGAAAATATTGTTCACCGATTGCTTGTTAATTATGTGCTATTCATAAACCAAGAAAAGAAGTTGTGATCCTGACTGGATTTAAACCATGTAAACTGAACAATTTTTCCCTGAGATTCGTGGCAGCTTTGTGAATAACTTGTCATTTCTGTGACCCTTTTCTTTCTCTTCTTCATAAAGTCTTGTTTGCTTTATTGAAGTAACGCTAAAAGTCTTTTTGGCAATCTTTCTCTATTTAAAACAACATGAGTCAAAGGTGCCCCCAAAGGTGCATTTTGTGCAACTTGCAGATACAAGTCCCTTCTGAGAAAGCATGCACAGCTCTACAAGTGGATCTCCATTTCCACATCTTCTAGAGGCAGCTGAGATATCCTGCCTAAGAAGATGGTAGCTGAATCTTCTACCAGACATCCTGTTCCTCCAGAAGTCATCTTCCTACTTCCAAAAGGCTGTTCCATCAGTCCCTGAGCTGGTGCAAATGAGAGAATATGGAGAAAGGAGTATATGAGTGGAAATTTGGTAATATCTTTTAGCAACATCTTGAGTATCACAGTGTTGCATATCATGACCTGGTTACATATCACAGAGACCTGCTTAAAAAAAAAAAATTAATTTCATCTTGTGGGTGAGACCAGTACATGGCCACATCAGCAATTTTATATGTCACTTGATAAAACTAGTCTGCAAGTAAACTTTGTCATGTAGTTCTGCAAAATGGACATTCCACACTTGCTCCAAATACACTTCTTAAGTGTAAAAAGAAATTCTTCTTATGTTCAGTGATGTGAAAATTTCTCACTAGCTGTCTTTCCAATTGTAGTCCTATGCTAACGTTGCTTCTGAGCCGGTCATTTTCACTTAAAGCACAGTCAAAAGCTATTATCATATGTATGCATAGACCACAGTTCTCAGATCCCCAGACCTTGACAAAAACATTTTCTTCCTAAAACAAGACTGTGGATTATTATTCAGTGAGGTTTATGCCTGTGACAGATTTCAGCTGCCAGGCCATGGCAGTTCCAGGAAATCATGCATAGCTTTAAATATGGAGTTATTTCTTTTATTTATCCATTTTTATTCTGAATCACATATGTTGAAATTCCCAGGAAAGAAAAAGGTAGTAAATTTCAGCCCCATTAACTGAAGTCCTCCACAAGGTTAAAAATATCTGAGTCGGGTTTTTAATGACAAACTTTGTTGACACTGTTCTGTCAGTTAAGAAAAAAACAATGGAATATACACATGTAGCACATAATCCCTGTACTTTTCCTGGGATACTTTATCTCGATTTCTGGAACAGTCTACATTAGCAAAAGCATAGTTTTGTTAATGTGATTTACCACTAATAATGTTACATGACACTTTATCACCAATGTTCTATTAACGGGAGACTATAAACTGAACATAATGAACACAGGAGTGTAACTCCACTACTGTGTCATAATCTCTAGAAAGGAGTTTACTTGTTTCTCTGCAAGGTTTGAGTGGTTTGTGAAATTCACCTCTCTGCAATGGGTAGTCTCACATTTCATTTAATCTTTCTCTCGTATTTTCCTTCATTGACCACTTGCTTGGTTTTAATACTAGGCAAAGTTATTTAATCCACTCAAATATTTCCATTAGATTCTCCTTCCAAGTGGCACTATGGACAATTACACCTCCTCGGAAGGCAGGTACTTATAGTTAGAACAATATCTGTTGTTACTGGAGCACAAAATCGTCTAAGTGGCTTGTCAGTTGAGGCAGGTTCAGAAAGATTTTAAATGCAGTGTAGTTCTTTAATTTTCATGTTAAAGAATTTTGCCAGTGCCTAAGATCTGAGATAAATTAATTTCAATAAACTCACTGATACACTGCATAACCTTAGAGTCAAATCTCATTTCTCTCTGTCTCTTTGGATATCTGATGGGGTTTTTTTTTTTGTTTGTTATGTTTTCCTTTCCCAGGTTCTTTACACTTTTTCTAGGTTATCTGACATGAGAAAACAATCTTCCACTTGTAAAGCATATCTAGCACTTTTTTCTAGTCGTGGCTTTGGATCTTTTCACCATAAAAGAGTTCAGTGGTGAAAAGTCTCTAGAGGCCCAGTGATGATATGGCTGTTTTGTGATCTTAGACAAAATTTGATCCTGCTCAATTACCATATTCCAGAGACCTCACCCTGAGCAAATTACTACCTATGACTAGTATTAATATGGTTCTTGGTATCCAGATGTACTTCATGAAAACTAGTACTCCAGCTTCACCCCAAGGGTCTACTCCTGCTTAGGCCATCTAAGAAAAAAATTATGTTTCCTAATAATAGTGAAATAAGGAATGTCTGATTCTTTTTTGTTTCTAGAGGTTTTAAAAGTTATTTTAGCGGCTTTGAATACATTGGGCTTCCCTTTTGCATTGGGCAGGTCAGTCCAGCTTGCTAGAAAAAGAGGTGACGATAAGATGTCGTAACAATATCTTTCCAGTTGTTTTGGGGTTTTTTTAATGCTGAATTACAGAATCTTCTTATGTTCTTACTTATGAAAGTACAGCAGTTACCATTACATATTATTTTAAAAATGGAAGCCTCAAAGTAGAAAGCTGTTGGGAGCTAGTGCAGACATATCACAGATCACAACATAGGAAGACATCTGCAAGGTATCCACCATTGTGTCTGTTAAACATATGAAAAAGGAAACAATGGCAATCAGATAGGGTGATCTATGTTTTATTCTAGGTGACAGATAATGAAGTTTTGCACTGGATTTTCCAGGGTATGTTATTCCTTCTAGAGGCTGTGGTCTAGCCTGGAGGATTGATGAGTGATTATAATTACAGCCCATGAGAAATGGTTTCAAGCTTGCAATCTACTTTGCTTTGTGTTTGTTGTTTTGCAGCTTTAATTTTCAGGGGCTGTGTGTTTCCAGTGACTGTTACACTTAGCATAAATTACATAGGTGGAACAGAGACATGCTGTCAGTGCTCCGTGAAGAGTAATTTGCCTGGTATGGGCTCACAATGCATTATCTTACAATGCTATAATTAATCAAGAGCCTTTTGGCAAGTTAGTGTCAGCTGCAGGGCAAAAGAATTCTGTCAAATCATGACTCGCTAGTCTTCATTAGCTCTATAATAACCTTTAAAATTGCAGAGGCAGACTGACATTACTTAAACAACATAGGTTCTACCCCTGTGCACCTACTCAGCTGAGAAGACCTATTCACTTCCAGAAATAAGTACTCTGCAGTATTAGCAAAATATTCATAACCTGGTCCCTTAACTTTTAGCTTTTTGTTCTGAAATGCATGGTTGCTCATATATTGCAAATTTTACTTCTCTTTTTACAGAATATCTAAATGTTTATTGGTGCAGAACGGTAAATTACTGACAGATGTAATTATAAGAAATATACCTCTTATCTACACAAAAAAATGGTTTCATGAATCACCTACAATTTAAATTACTGCACACTCTACAGTAATATTTACTGAAGTCTGACTTCAGATCACTATATAACAGATTATATTTGGCCTGGTGTACATTCCTCCACAGCACACCAGGGAGGGGTGTTGTCAGCAGATATGTAGCTGTGAAAATCACTCAACACCAGATCATTAATTCCCCTGAAATGAAGGCAACAGAATCGTAAGTGCAAACAGATTCTGCATCCACAGTAGCCAGAATATCTGAAAGAGATGCACAGGGGGAAAAAAACTGTATTAGAAAAGTGTCTGCCACTGCACCCTTCTTTTCTCGGGCAGACAGAAGCAGCGATCAAACTGCAACTCTGAGAGTCACAGCTTAATCTTTGCTCTGTCTTTGATTTTGAACACTTTCATTTTCTCATGTACAAATAAAAGCACCTTGAGGGGATCCAATAGCCATATTAAGGCCTCTTTATGAGAAGAAATGTTCAAGATTCTGAAAACACAGTCTTCTGAGGAATATTAAATTGGATCTCAGGAACAGAGCGATATGAAATCAGAAGATATTTTTAAAAATTTTTACTCATACTTTTGTTTGGTTACCAGTTAATCACTAGAAGAATGTCTCATTCTTGCTTTCCATGTGCGCTCCAAAAGGACAAAGAAAAAAAAAATGAAGACCAGTGGACTGTGTGAAAAGGAAAATAAGAAAATTAAATCACAGTGAGGTGAATGTGTCTATTATTTGTGTTTTCTAATTCTCCAACAAGCTCTCATTTTAATGAGCTTCATATTCTCTGTTGGATCATATATACAGAGTCATCGACAGGATTTTTCCTGTGCAGTATATAGGTCACCTGCAAGAAGCATGACAAAAGGCACTCAGCTTACCTGTGGGGTAGGATCAGGGAATGACCAGGACAGAAGGAGGTCTCCAGAACTTCACCTAAGGAAAGATGGGCTGTAACCTAGAACTGCCTTTCCACACCCACTTCTGACTCACCCTCGTGCTGCAGGGGTGAATGCGTGGGAGAGAGCCTGGGAGCTTCCCTCACTGTCTTTGGAGATGTGATGTTGCAGCTCAATGACACCGGGGCAGCTATGGAAGCTCTGGCTGCGTTGAAGATGACTGGGCAGTTTTAAATGGAATTTTCACATAAATATTTCAGTGCAGCAGTTCAAGTCACCCATTCTAACAACAACTACATCAGAAGGCTTTACACAAAAAAGAGCTGAACATGACAATGCAACTCATAAACACTGTACAAAGCCATTTTCTGAAGTACCACTTTCTGTAAATAAAAAAGTAACCCAGGTCTATCCTGAAAATCTAAACACCAGAGGTCAACTAAAAGGAACCAAAATTTCATTCCTTTATTATATGCTTTTAAGACAGTTGTCTAGATCATAGTTTTCAATGTTTGCAGTGGCAATCCTGTAGTTTTATGAACTCTGAATGCCCACAGCTGGTGAAGAGGTAAAGGAAGAATCGAGTGAAAGAAAAAAAGGGGTTGAGGGAGGAAACAGCGTTAGTATTCCTAAAGCATGCCAGTCATCTAGCCAAGAAAGAGCCCTCCAGAGACCATGACCTTGATACATTTATTTTCTGCAAGTTTATATGTTGCAAATTGTGGTAGAACAGAATTAAGTACTAGGGCAAGACAGGTTAGCAAAAAGGGCATAGGCCATCACTGACAGCAAATATCTAGACCATTTTCAACCACATTTCCTCTTCTCCTGTTTCTGAGAAGAGAATGTATTTGAATTTCTATGTTCAATTTACAGTGTGGAGAGCATATGAGCACACATTAGTGGTCATTTATTTCTCTTGCAATATTGAACACTTTTCTGAGAATATTTTTCATCAGCCAACAACAATGGTGTGTATCTTATATGGGGTAGTTAAGCAATTGATGCAGATATTTTCATGACATAACATCTGTACTCTTCTTTGTTTTACTAACCATTTTCTTGTTTCTTTTTTGTTCTTTTTTTTTAACTAGTCCTGACAATATGTGGTGTCTCACTTTCTTTGTATTTTTTGTCGGATGACTAAACCCAGAAAAAGGTCTGTGATATAATGTCAGTGTAAATTCCAGAGTATATTTAGAAAATAGATTGTTCATTTCTTTCATCGAGAAAAAATCTACAGGAGGAAAGAGGAGGAAATTACAAAGTATCAGGTGAGGAACTGTGTTTACATTTAAGATATGGAGCTAATGTGATTTCATATGCTAGAGTTAAACTTAAAAAAAACCCTACAAACAATTAATGAACTAATGGAAGACAGGTACGCCACGGCATATAAACAAGCTGATGTGATGTAACCAATGCTGTAAAGTTCTGTGTGAGTTGTGGGTTTGGGGTTTTATTTTCCTGTGTATAGAGGGTTTGTTCTGTATACAAAACACATCAGAAATGGCTTCTGGTATGTGGACATATGCAGTAGTTTTTTATTTCTGATGTCAGAAAAAAAACTATGGCAATCACAGGAATTTTGTCCCTAATCCTGTGATGAAGTCTTTGGAAGTCTTTATCCTCTTGCAAATACATGTCTAACTTTTCTGACTGTGGGGTTGGGTTTTGCCATCCATAAGATAGAGGTAATGGATATACGCTCATCTCACAGCTGTTGTAGACTAATTGATGTGCATTCAATTTGGAAAGTCTGACATATTTAGTATTACGATCACCTCAGAATCTGAGGCTGAGAGAATAGCAATTTTTCACAATGTATCACAGGTAACGATTGCCCACTTTATGGTACATTAATAATGTGACACATGACATCATTGCTGAAACTTTTTAATTTCTACCCTGAAGTTTTCCAGTACATTGATGATTTCTGTTTTCACTATAGGTATCAGTAAAAACATCCTGAGAACTCTATCTCAGTAGAAGAAAACTCTTGTCCTTTCCGTGCTGTTGCTTCAGTTCCTACTACATCAGAAAAATAAATGATTTTTCCTTTTCCGTGTGGTGTTTACTCCATAAATACTGGCCTTGGAAGTGGACTTTTCAGAGGCTAATGCTATTGTAGCTCCTTCTGTGTAGAGTGAGACTAATATTAATTTTATTCATAACAGAGCACATGTTGCAGAAAGCTGGAAGTTTTAATAGAGATTGGGTCAAATCAGAGACTGAGAAGTGTCAACCGATTACACAGGAACAACTTTTTCAGTATTGAGTGCCCTGGCTTTGGGCTGAATATCCTTTGCATCTTGAAACTGTAGGTTTTATGTTTATGTAAGATCCTTCACAAATCCTAAACTCCTTTACGGATCGGCATTCAGAACTACCTACAGTACTTACAATGAGAGAGTCCCATGAAAACATACTTGCTGCATGCTCTAACAAGCTGCACACACCTTCAAAAGGAGGTGAGTTTAACAGAGCACAGCAGAAATGTGTGGATTTAGAAGAATGACTAAACATCTCTTGATATCGCAGAAGTAGCTTTCTGGTATTTGGGTGATAATGGAATGAACCATCTCATCCTTAATGCCATCTTTTCAATGTCTTTGTAACTGAGGATTTGCAGGGAGAGAGGATATATTTAGTTAAATTGTCCAGCAAGGTAGAAAGAAGTAGATGTGCCTTTGAACACACAATCCCCAAAACAATGCCACACACAAACTCTAGTTTCATACTTATGTTCTTAAACCATTCCTGTGCTTTCTACTTACATTTTGTATACCATGCTCAGCCTCAAATAACCTTCAGCCCTTTCTTACAACTACTGTGCATAAAATAAAAAAAACTTCATAGTAAATTTGAGTCAACTAGGTATAGTTAGTTACAGATACAAGGAAGACAGTATAGAGCTAAAGAAAAGGAAGACTGAGAAAATACTCATAGGTATAAGTACAACATGTCAGAACTCAGCTTAGACAGTGAATATCCAACCTGCCACTGTTGGTCAAGGTCATTGTCCTCAAAGATGAAATATACATTATTAGAAGAGATCTTTTAAAAACTAAGTGTCTGGCTTGCTAAAATAGTAAAAATGAAGAGAAAATTCCAGCCACTCAGGAAGTTAAAAGTGAAATAGTTTTTGAGAATTGTAAATATTTGATATTTTAAGCACATATAAGAAAAAGAGGACAGCAAGAATGCCACACAAAGAACAAAACATTCAATAGCAATCTAACTTCTATTTATATCTGATATAATTTAACCATTCTGTTGTAAAGCTGAGAGGTAAAGTAAAGCAAAATAAATTAATATATTTAAATATCCTCTGTTGACATTATCTGCAAATCATCACCTTGGCACTGCAAAGTAATGACCACCTCAAATTCCCTTAGTTCCACCACGACCAGAAATTAGTCCCTGCTCACATCATTGGTTGCCAGTCCCCTAAATGTTTTTATGCAGAGCTCCTGGACCTAGCCAAACCTGAGGCTGAGCTCTGCACCAAGGTGGAATTTTCTCCATCAGATTGTCTGATTAGAGAGCTGTACAATCTGTCCCTTGTGAGACTTTAAAGCTTTGGATAACTTGCCTACAAGTCCAAGACAGATTTGTTTGTTTTTATATTGTCCTGGTTTCAGCTGGGATAGAGTTAATTGTCTTCCTAGTAGCTGGTACAGTGCTATGTTTTTGAGCTAGGTATGAGAGGAATGTTGATAACGCACTGATGTTTTCAGTTGTTGCTAAGTAATGTTCAGTCTAAAGTCAAGGCTTTTCAGCCTTTGATGCCCAGCCAGCAAGAAAGCTGCAGGGGCACAAGAAGCTGGGAGGGAACACAGTCAGGGCAGCTGACCCAAAGTGACCAACGGAGTATTCCATACCATATGACGTTTTAGGAACTGAGACGGGCGCATCGCGGCTCGGGGGGTGGGTTCCGGGTGTGTTGGTTGGCGGGTGGTGAGCAATTGCGTTGTGCATCAGTTGTATATTCCAACCCTTTTATTATTACTGTTGTCATCTCATTAGTGTTATCATTATCATTATTAGTTTCTTCTTTTCTGTTCTATTAAACCATTCTTATCTCAACCCACGAGTTTTAGTTCTTTTCCCGATTTTCTCCCCCATCCCACTGGGTGTGGGGGGGGAAGTGGGTGAGCGGCTGCGTGGTGCTTAGCTGCTGGCTGGGGTTAAACCACGACACATATAAATTTGATTTATCAGAAAAAGCAGCTTTCAAGAGCTACATCAGATCAAAGAAAGAATGACTGCTTTGAGATCTCCTAATTGTTTCTGTTGGCTCTGTGGCATTTATAGGCCTGGATGCTGTTGCGTCTGAAGGAGTGGCAGTAGATTGGAAACAATATTTTACCTATTTCTGATCCTGGCTTGCTTTGGGGCCTTATGAGATGGCAAGCTTTCAGTTTCAGCACTGAAACTAGGAGTGATACTGCTTTCTTGTAAGCATCATTAGAAAGCTAGGAGTATTAATGCAGATATTCAAATTATATGAGCGTCACATAAGCTTTAAACATTAATATAGATGGGGAGACAGAGACTCATGGGCGGCAGAACAAGCTCCATCTGGATTACTTCAAAATGGAGATTCTGTCATGTAGGGAATTGCATTTTAATGGTGGAAAGATATTTCCTCCAAACAAATTAGGGAGAGTGGATGACATATTGATTATGAAAAGTAACTCTTCTGGAAAATATAGGATGTCATATGAGTAATAAAAAATCCCAATCTGATCTGCCCTGGCATTAGACATACCATTATCATCATAAAATGTAGTTACACTTAGTGTGGTGGAAACTACAGGAAAGTTTAATCTCTACATGAAGGTTTATGTGAGTTTCTCTAGCAAATTCATATCATACATAATTTCCTGGAGGAGAATAAGTAAAAATGCAATTCTTTTGCTAAATACTTTTCCAGCATTCTACCTCATTTTTAGTATTTCTGAATTTCAGTTTAATAACAAGATACCATTTAACAATTATATATTACAAAACATTTTTCAGGTAAATAGAAAGCAAAATGTGTTTCTTTTGCTAAAATTTACTTGAACTAGCTAGCTTTGGTCAATACTTGCTTTTTTTCAGCCTTGTAAACAGTCAAAACCAAAATAAAATATGTTCAGTTGCCATTACCTATCTTAAGTACAATATTTCTTCAGTGACTTCTGGGATATTGGCACGATGGCTGTTGCAACACTATTTCATATTGACTATGTTTGAATGAATGATTTACAAGGAATACAGTATTCCTCAGAGTTAGTTTCTTGCACTTCTGTAACATCCTGGGATCATCCTGTAACATCCAGGACAGATCCTGGTCTCTCAGATGTATTTTTCATCTGAATACATTTCAATATATACATACATAATTGACCATCTTTACTTTGAATTAGTCATTGAGTTGACCTGCAGATATTCCTGAAGTCTTTAAGAGACCAGGTTTAATGCCACCATGTGTTCCTTGCAAGGTCAGAGCATTTACCTGCTAGCTGATCAATACTTTTGTCTCATATTTTTCACTAAGCTAACTCTGTGAAGAACAGGTCTCTAATTAAATGTAGAATAGCACTTTCCCACTTAATACTGTTGTGATTATTTATTACGAATTTGATGTGCTAAGTGTTTGTGAAGCACCTAAAGGATCAAACTCGACTTTGTCTCATAGATTCATAGACCTACCCTGCCTTTTCATCAGTCAGTCCAAAACCAGTAGGTGTTTGATGTGTGTATATTCCATGAAGTATGTCCCCAGATTAAAAATATACAAATTTAGCCATTGAATTAAGAGAAAAACATCTCTGTTTTTCATGTTTCTAATAATGGAGCTAACTGTCACTCAGAAGCATGTTTCTTCCATCAAATCTAATACAGATCTAGACCTCCATTCTTTGCACTAAGCAAGCTAAAATGTTGGGGTAAGCCAGGATGACAGTGCAAACTGGACATGGCTTAACAGCTGGAAACTTGGAAGTGAGTATCAGAAAGAGAATGTGATAGAAAAATTGTGGTTTACAGTGATACCAGTCCTCTATTCTCAGCAGCAATTTTCATTTTTCTAGTTTGAATCATCTTGATAAAGGATGGGGCATTTAATGAAAAAACATTCCTCACTTGCATGTTCTTTTTTAGCCTGAAGCAAAACCTCATGGCAATGTCAGGTCAGCATTCACCATTGGTGCAGAATTGCTTCTCTCGCTTCTCTCTGCCATTAAAAGTGAATAGATTTGCAGCCATCTATGGGGGAAAGGAATGCTTTCCACAAAATTCCTCTTTTCATAGAGTTGATGAGTCCTCCATAACAGAGGTGAAGCTACCAAAGTTCAAGAAAAGCAATCTGTGAGAAGCTACTGCTTTTGATTTTCTGCAGTATGTTTCTGTAGCTCTTAACAGAAAATTTTCTTGGCTTATGATGTTTTATTACATCTGTAAGTCCTTCCTTTGAGTAGTAAGACACTACAATCATATTCTCTACAGATACAAAAATATTTACACTAGTGAAATCTTTAATAAAAACATTACAGTACCAAACAAGTCTATTCTAATAGTATTATTCTTTGACACCATTAGCCTTCAATTTGCATTTCCTTCCCAAGTTTCACTTGGTGTTTTACAAAAGCCACAAGCTGCCTTCATGTTCATACCTTATGACTGAGAGCGTGTGATCAGGACACCTAAATCCTTTCCACGCTTCCCCAGTGAGGCAGTAGATTTATTTTCTGCTAGGTGATCATCTTGAATTATGAACAAAATGGAGTAATTCTTTAAAGGAATACAGATTGATAGCAAAAAAAAAAATTTAAAGAAATAGTTTGCTTACCAGCTGTAGACTGACACTGTCTCCAGGCTTATCTAGATAAGTTAGCCTCAATAACTGTGAAAAGGACAAACCCCAGTTACACCTGTTTCTAAGAGACTTCCCCTCTCAGAGCAAGCCCAGAGACAGAGAATCTCCCTTCCTTACAGAGGCAACTGTCTTAAAGTTCTCAGCACTCATTGTCATCCCTCCCCATTTTGATCATTCACAACTGTGATATCTTTTGGCAACATATTCCACTTGAGCCAAGTCTCCAGATGAGAAGGTCAGCATTTCCAAGCCTAGCAAAACAACTGGTTGCGGGCAGGCTTTGCATGCCTCCTCAGCACATCACCTGGACATCTATTTGCTTGAGTTTTGTGGGATGTTTTTGGAAAGTATGGAGGAAGACAGCTCTTCCATCTAGTCAAGATTCAGTGTAAATTTTATTCCCATTAGTTATGAAATAGCTATTGATAGTTATAGCCTCCTGTCTCATTTTCTTTAAAGTTTAGGAAAGGCTTTCAAGCTTTATATTACATTAATCACAGTAAAGAAATTCTACAAATAAAAAAGAAACAATAGATAACTTACTTAAATGGCAACCTTTTGCCCTGCATCACATTTTGACTTATTGTCTTTTGTTTCCCACAGTTTAGCATTCTGTTTTATTTCACTTACTTTTATATTAAATAACTCATATAATTTCTTATATTTATTCAGTAATACTAAGAGGACTTCTGTTTTGAACCAGGCTTCAATCTTTTTTACTTCCACTGAAAATGCTGATGTTTATACTGTGTCTTTATCTATAAAGCTTAATTTCAATTATACCACCCTGAGATGTGAAAAGGATTGTGGGATTTGGTGCATACAGTTTCGCTAAAGGCAAAAATCCTTTCTATTACCTTCTGTCTTGAATACAAGATGCAAAAAGAATTGGGGTGCCTATCTGAAGGAGCAAAATGTGCAGTATAATCATTTCAACTCCTTCATTATAAATAAATGGTAGATTTTCAACATTTTTTCAATCCTAATAGATGTTTGCAGCTTTTCTGTTTATTTGTACTGACAAATACAGGCAAATAATGGATAAGTCTGGACATAATCACTAAATTTGTTGTTATTGAAAACTAGCATACCCTATATGTGGTTTAGGACACTGTTTGATATTTATGAAACCCCAGTTTTCTATGAATATAGAAATTCAGTAATTATTACTGTCACTATTTGCTATTTCTGTGCAATTCACTTTAACTTACATGAATATGAGGTTTTGGGTTGCATTTAGAAAGTGAGAGATGCTTACCAGATATTCCTCTGCGTTTTTGCTATTATATATTTTATTAAAAATCAGTGAGAATCTATTGTTTTTTCCCTATATTTCAAAACTTTTCAAAAAATGTATAATTAAATTGATAGTATCTTCTTATCAATTTCCCCAGCCCACTTGTATTATATTTATACTATATTATATTGCATTATATTATGCCATATTTCTTCTTATTCTTAACTGTTTCTTAAGAAAGGGCACCATCCACAATCACTACTGAGACAATTTGCAATTTCATTTTCCAACTATAATGGTCTTTCAAATGTTTGGGGGCAGTGTATTCTTCATTTAAACTTTTTAAAAGTGAACCTAAAAGTGTACCCTAAATCTGAGTACAAACTCCAGACTAGTCTTGACACATAAAATGTGGGAAATTTTGAAACTCTAGGAATGCCTGGGGATAACTATATTAGCATGATTCATTTGCTAATAGCCTATGGACTAGGATGGTGCAAGAAAAGCAATGGAAACAGGTAAGCCAAGGTGGCCTGAAATAGTGGTTACGGGACAAATGTAGTCTTTTGCCTTTCTGTGTTGATTCTCTTCTGTGACTTTTACCAGATATATCTGATGCACAGCAGTTGTGTACTGCGTCCTCCTTTACACTCGCATGCCATGCCATGCCATGCAGAGAGATTTCCTTGCACTCCAGCTTGTCAGGCAAGAGCTCATAATGCCCCCTGTAAAAATGCTCCAAATTGACATTTGACCCATCCGTTTGGGAAAAAAAGGACTACTCAGAAAAGCAACGTAAGTGAAAGGGACTTCCTTTCTTTTTTCTCTTATCTTCCTATGTCCCACTGCCTGCATGCCTTGCATTACATCAGGAGTAAGTTACTACCATTTACAGTTCCTTTGTAACACTGTGAACATACCTCCTTGAAATTTGTCCTTGATAAACAAATTTTCCACAGTTCCTTGAAAGCAATGATGCTTATATTCTATACTAGTAGAAAATATCATCATGCACAAATTGGACTGGTTGAAAGAAATTAAGGACATACCACTTCCTTTTTTGTAACTGATAAATTTAATGTGTTTATAAGCCTCGTGACAGAAGAAACAGAAGGAATTTTAAAGTCCTTTGAACATCCTTATCTTCCCTGGATATTTACAGAGCAGACCTACTCCTGCTCTCTTCCCAGCCTTGACTGTGGGATCTAGGAGGGCTTCTCAGCTCTTGGGTCTGCAACCAAGTTGTTCTGTCCCCACAGGAGGAGGAGGTTTGGACTTCCCTTCCAAAGCTGGGCCTGCACACTATACTTGAAAGGACAAATAGATTCCTAAGGCCCATTCTGGACTGTGCTTCAGCCTTTCTTTTTCAGCTGGTGAATGATTGTCATGTTTCTCCCCAGTTTTCCTTCTTAACAGGGAAGGTTAATTATATTTTTTAAAATGAGATATAGGTTACGTCTCAGAAAGCTGTTGAAAAGGTATGAATCATTTGCTTTTGGAGCAACACTTGTTAGAAAGACAAGCACCTTCATGTCATTGCAGGAAGGAAAAAATCTCTATTCTTACTTGAGGCTTACATATGAAGGGCAATTAGATGTTCTCTCAATTAATGAGGTGTGCTTCCTTGATGGCTTTGATATAAAAAGGTTTATAAAACTGTCAAAAATGATTCAAAGAGTATTTTTTGCAACAAGACCATGACCTAAACCACCTATCATGTGTTAGGTTTACTAGGCATTCTACACCTCAGTTATCAAAGGAACTAATTATAAATCTAACATAAAGAGCTCTTGCTGTATAAGATAGCTGATTTGACTCCAAAATAAATTCATGAAAGGGCAGATATAAAAAATTTGGAATATAATCTTATAATGGAGAAATGAAATATTGAGCTGATTCACTGACAAGTCATCTACATCTTCATGAAAATGCTTATTGCTGTTTTATACCTAGATATATAAAAAATGTGTGGCAATAAACTACTAATTAAATGATGCTGAACTTCTAGCTAATTAACTAAGAAACTAACAGAAATAATAGAAATCAACATAACAATTTCTTAGTACTATTCTCAGGCTACTTGAAAATTTATGCAGGTAAATGAGGGCAGAAAATAGATTGTTACATCAGCTCTAGTTTCTGTCCTGACACTCTGAGATGTTATGCAGTCTTGAGCAGTGCATTGAGGCTGAAATTACAAAAAAGATTAATAAAACCACCTCTCCCAACAACCATGAATAAAGTCAGCCAAATATTCAGGTAAGCTGTGCAACTGGTCTACTCCTCCTCCATTAGACTGTGAACATGAATTAAGAAATAGGATAGGCATTGGCATGCTACAGTAATACAGATATCAGTTATGTTTCCTGAAACATTATTTGATCTAATATTCAGGGACATCTTAGAAAACATATTTACTTTGCTACTGGCATATTTATATATCTATAAAAATATGAGGCAGCAATTATCATTTTAAAAGGAATATACTCATTTTTATGCCCCAAATTGAGTAATTTACTTATCTTTTTGGTCTCAAAGAATAGCCTATTAAGACTCTTAAAATGAATTGTTTCATCATTAACTTAATATATCTAAAATAGCATCAGCTCTTGATTTCAGTCCATTAGATGATTGCTGATCCTAAAAAGAGATACAGCTTCTAGACTTCAGCAAGTAACATAAAAGAAGCATTAGAAAACAAGTTAGTGCAATCTGAAACCATTGCATACTGTGGATAGTTTACAATTGGAATGAATAAACATTCAAGTTAGTTTTCCACAAAAGTTGTTAAGAGCGGATCAGAAAAAGTATGTTTAAAAATAACTAAAAGTCAATTCTCTTTCAATATATGAAAGTCTCAAATACATGTAAAAGTTGAAAAAAGAAGAATCTGATCTGTGTTACTGTTACTAATGTCCCTGCCTGTATGCAAATATGTGCTTTATTTGTGGGGAAGTTAAATGTGAAAAATAAATGTGTGGTTATCATTCCCATCAGGACACAGTCAAAATTAGATTTTCTCTTCCACCTTCACCATATAAATTTATATTTGTGCGCTTGTGAGTGTCTACCCACAGGAGACATATAAAGAACTCAGCTGTATAGAGATTTTATGATGAGTTTTTATGCAAAGGATTATTATCATAGAAATCTAACTTTTGAGAAGAAGGATATATATAATAAACTTGACCAAAAGCAAAATGAAAATGCATAGTGAGCCCCTTGAAAATGGCCCTGTTTTTAAACATTTCCACAGCTCACCAGCATGGAGAACTGAATCTATTTTATCTTCCTCATGCACTTCATCTCTTCTCTGTGTGGCTCATAACTTTTCCAAATATGTATGATACAAACAAGAGACATATTTCATTATCTCTTCTAAGTTAGTTTTGGCCTTCTTGGTTTTGGACTGCAACTTGTGTTGGGTATTAAAAAGAATTTTAAAAAAAGGGAAAAAGCTTAGAAAAGGGATTTGCGGTCTGACAGGCCGCATCCGGAGGATGGTGGTAAATAGCTCCTGATCAAACTGGAAACCTATCACAAGTGGGGTCCCCCAGGGATCGATATTGGGCCCAGTTCTGTTTAGCATCTTCATAAGTGATCTGGATGATGGGATTAAGCGTACCCTGATGAAGTTCCTGATGATACCAAACTGAGTGGAGAAGTGGACACTTTGAAAAGGAGAGCCACCCTACAGGAAGACTTGGATAGGCTGGAAAAGTGGGCTAACAAGATCTTTATGAAGTTCAACAAAGAAAAATGTAAGGTCTTACACCTAGGAAAACATAATCCAGGAGTGCAACACAGGCTGGGATCATCCTATTCTGGCTCAGTGAGTTTCCTGTAAAAGGTGCATCCTCTGAATCAAAAGTAAACTTTTCCAGTGGTGTAGTTTTCATCTAAGTACTATTTACTTACCTACTTACTATTTCTGCAGAGCATCATTTCCTTCTTTCTGTAACTGTAGCTTTAAGACTATGTGAATAATAGAAAAGCAAATTAATACATTTCTCAATTTTATGCCCCTAGTTTATGAGTTGGTACACATATATGGGTATATGGGAGAAGGGGAGAAACCCAGAAATCTAGTTTATACTGGCAGCCACTGTTGATACTGATTTTTGTAATGGCGACAAATCAAGATCAAGCACTTTGAATCTGTTCTGAAAATTAACAGTGTGTGCAGATTACTGGTTTTGGAAAAGGGAGCACATATAGAAACTCTCAACCATTTTGAACTACTTCCTTTCCTTTGGATTCTTGGAAATCTGATAGTTTACAGTTCTGATGGGTCAAGAATATACCAAGAACAGCATTTCAAAATCTATTTTGATATTTCTCTTTCAGTCCTTTAGGGGACAACAAATTTTGAAAAGGTTTGCTTTAAATTTGTTATGATTTTCTGGCACTGATTTAGTCAAGTCTCATGATTTCTCCCATCTATTGTGGTAACTAACAGATAATCAGTATTATTATCAGGCCATGCTCTGGCAAAAGAGTTAAATGTGTGCCTAAATTTAATTGGTCCCATTGAAATAATTATTACTTTACAAAGGAATAAGTTACATGCTAAAATATAAATATGCATTGTAATCTAGCTAGGCAGTCACCTAAGAAATTTTTACTTCAGGAAGACTTTAGTCCCTTTCATAAAATCAGGTAAAGCTGTTCCAAAAAATGCAGCTTGGGTCTAGCTGTTCCACTAATTTTGTCTTTCGCCCCACAAAAAACAGAAACTGAACGATTTCATGCATATTTACTCTTGACAGAGCAAAACAGAGTTCATCAGAGGGCAATGTTGTTCATTATTTACCTATTTTGGACAAATTCTCAAAGCATTGCTGAACACAAGTTAGGAGAAAGTGATTAATCTTTATTTTTAATGCCCCACTTTTCCAGGCAGTTCCAGTTTAGAAAATGTCTCATCTAGGAGAAGAGAGGGAGGGAAATGGAAACAGAGGAAGGAAAAGAAAAAAAATGTTTCCATCTGTCACTTAGAGTTTTCTTCTAACAGCTGCTGATTTGACTAATGACAGTTGCATAATTACCATTTCACACATGTTTGATAATGTTCTTTGTTTGGACTGCCAGTTGTCTTGATGGAGTACACTCAATGGTGCTATTCAAGAGTGGAAACCTGCTTATTTAAAATCCATGCCTAGAGAAATTTGAAGAGCATGAGCTCCCTATGTGAAACATTCATGCCCTCATTGCAAACATTTTTTTGTAGGTTTTTCATTTTCCCTCTGAAAATTCCACTGCTGGAAACCATAAATACACCAATACTACAGAGCTTTTCTTGATTGTACAAACGCCTTTTTGGCACATATCAGTACAAATGTTAAAGAAAGCATAATCATTAGACTGACATCCAAATTATTTTACCAGTGCTTTTTAAAAGGAGATACAGTAAGAACCAGTGTACTTCACCATGGCTCTGATCCAAAGCTTATTGAATAGATATAATTATGCTTTGATCTATCAACAAAGACACTATCTGTACTGATAAGGGTCTCTTCAGCCAATGAAGATTTGTTTCTCAATCCAACATTTTTATATTAAATCATAAATGCAGTCTTACTAATGACTGAATCATTCCTTTAAGTCACTTGATAATGTTTCCACTATCCCATTAGGGGAAAGTTCCCATATTTCTAACCTGCTAGGAAGTTAACCAGAAGTTTCATTTCAGTTCTTCACTCACTGTCCCATCAATAAATATTCTTACCAAATAACTAGAGTACCTTAGAAATATAGTGCTAACAAAGAGCTATCTAATTAGAGTACCTCAGGAAACAAAAAACTCCCTCATGCTTTCACCTTTCTGTGTTCCAACCATTAGCTGATGAGAAAAAATTAGTTAAAACATTCCCCAGGAAATAGAAGAGCACCTTTGCCATGAAAATGTTCTTAAAAACTAATTCTGTTTGTTGGACTAATACAGCATTAGCAAACTAGAATCAAATTAGGAAAAAAAAATCATAAAGTAAAAGGTCATTTAAAAGCTGGTTTCTTCAGTATCCAAAAAGTAATACAAGGTATAGACATATAATTGAGTGGAGCAGTATTGTTCAGCAGCTCCGAAATACAGATCAGTTTATTAAAGATGTATATTGTTAAGTGACTAGCGATTAGAAATATGNTCTGAACACTTTGTATAAAGTCACTTTAAAAATTCTAAAATAATATTATTCAATGTAAATTTGGGAAAATGTTTGTCAATTATAGATTGAAAACATTCTTACCAGTATTAACATTTATTTGGAAGGGATAGGTAGGCATATTCAAAGGTGACGTTTTGCTCATAATTTTCTCCTCTGTGTACATTCTCAAGCCACTCTCATCACTGTAATGTAATTGCTTCTCAGTAGAGCTTTAAGCACTCTGACTAACATCTGTCACATATAGTTCACGATCCCTCTCATCCTCTCCCTAGGGAGTATAGAGCAGTGTGTCATTTTGTTAGGGTTTGATTTGGGGGAATTTATTTTTCACATATTGCTATATCATTACTCAGGCATGTAGATAGAGAGTCTGTCAGAGAGTCATTATCTATCTCATGAAATGATGTACATTTAGTAGTTTACTACACCAACATGAAATAGGCTTTATAAAGTATTCTTATCTATTTTGGGGTAGTTGAACTGTAGCCGTTACAAAAGTCAATTGCTCAGCTAATGTGCTCAACAGCATAAGAAATGGCTGGAAGTCTATAAGAAGGCTGTATGTCTCTTCGCACCTTTGGCATTTTTACAATGCAGAAGAGTGATTATAGTATAATTCCAGTCCTTTGACACTTCGTTCACTGTAGTTCAAGTTGATTAGCTTTTCTCGCTGGGTTACTGGGTTCCCTCCAGCTTTTATAATATCACTAGTGATGCCATCTGTCCCAGGTATTTTTCCTCTTAAAGGCTTCACGATTTTCTCTATCTTCTTTTTGAGTGCCTAAGGTAAGATTTTTTTCTTCATGTCTCTTTATGTCATAGGAAGTGATGAAACTTGTCATGTTTGTCTCTATGCATTCTCATAGAGCTGCTGGTAAAGATGATCTGCTCTCTGCAGGATGTTAACTCTCCCTCTGTAATTACTCTTTCATCACTGTCTGAGAGGGACATCTGGTGTCAATTATCTGTTTTCGTCTCATCTTGCTACAGCTGTTTCTTTTAAGAGTATTTTAAATCATTTCTGTGTTGCACCATATATTCAGATCCTTTGTGATCTTCCATTTTCAAGGTCATGCAGAGCTTGTAGTTGCAAGCAGTTATTCTCTCTATTTAATTCCATTTATCATGAGTGTCCTATATGCGTTTGCACTACTAAACTGATTGTGATAAAACACTATCACATATCCAAAGGTACAGCTATAATGAGATTTCTTTTTCAAAGAAACTACTTGACCTAGTGAAAACTTGGTTGTAACTTGAGACAACCAAGTTACATCAGGGCAAGCAAATCCTCATTAAAAGAATGGAAGTAATTGGTACTTGATGTGTTAACTGCCCTTCTTTACAACTCATTTAACAGCATAAAAGTATTTCATGGCTAAGAATATGTAGAAAAAACATTTTACAGCATACTCCAATTAGCCACTTTTCCCCCAGTACAGTATGATATTTAATTCCATGGTTTGCCTGATGCTTTTTTCTAGCTTCATTTATTTCAGTAGCAATACTCATTTAATGTACGACCTAACAAGGTTGAAGGCTTGAGTCTGAAAATGTCAGGTAAAATACACTGGGAGTGTACAGGGACACTGACTCTAGCAGATTCTCACTCAGACATCCGTTAGCAGAGTTTGTACCAGCAAACAAGATGACTGCCCTCTATAGCTGGTCATAACGTCTGGTTCGTGTTAAGGATAGGGAGTTAACACTATATCAAATGCTGCTGATGTATCTTATACAGGTCCAGAATTCTCTGACACAAAGTTGCCAGGGAACGCAGACAATGCTAGTGAGAGAAAATCCCCAAATGAAAGCATTTTTAAGATCTCATCAACAGTAGAGTTTTGGATCTTGAGAAAAAGTCTGCTTACCTGAAATAGATAAGAAATTTGCAAAAAAGCAGATAATAAAAACTCAACTGTTTTGTTCCAGGCTACATGTGTGGTTGCAGGGCAATCATTACTTCAAGATAAAAAGCAATCGAAGCCTCTGCCTTAGACTGCTTATTATCTCCCTTTTGTCTTTTCTCTCTAAAAGGAGGAAGACTTCTGACTTACATAGTGCAAGGACACAGCCTTCTCATATTTCCTATATTTCGTTGAAATGCTATATAATTGTACTGCTGAATAAGTGAGGGCAAAGATGAAAGCCTTATTTATTTATTTTAGGTAAGGACCATTTGCGTTCTTTCGGGTGCCTAGACAGGAATGATAAATAACTAAGAATATTTGCAGTCTCTGGTGATGAGAAACAACGCTGTGGTGACCAGTGACAAACTTGAATCAACGATTTCCCAAATTGGCCCTCTGCTGAGATGAGTAAGGAAGTTTAGATGTCTCAAACCTATTGCTTTTTTGTGGTCTGCAGAGCATTGTTTTAGTTGAAGTTTGGTTCTTATGTTCAGGGTCCTATTTGCATTTTAAATGCAGAAAACACAGACATTCAAGATGTGCTGGGTTTGGCTGGGATAGAGTTAATTTTCTTCACAGTAGCTAGTATGGGGCTGTGTTTTGGATTTGTGCTGAAAACAGGGTTGATAACCCAGGGATGGTTTGGTCACTGCTGAGCAGTGCTTACCCAGAGCCAAGGGCTTTTCTGCTTCTCACCCCACCCCACCAGCGAGGAGACTGGCAGGGCACAAGAAGTCAGGAGGGGACACAGCCAGGACAGCTGACCCCAACTGACCCAAGGGATATTCCATACCATATGACATCATGCCCAGTATATAAAGCTGGGGGAAGAAGAAGGAAGGGGGGACGTTGGGAGTGATGGCGTTTGTCTTCCCAAGTCACCGTTAGGCGTGATGGAACCCTGCTGTCCTGGAGATGGCTGAACACCTGCCTGCCCGTGGGAAGTGGGGAAGGAATTCCTCGGTTTGCTTTGCTTGCGTGCACATGCTTTTGCTTTACCTATTAAACTGTCTTTATCTCAACCCACGAGTTTTCTCACTTTTACCCTTCCAGTCCTCTCCCCCATCCCACTGTGGGGGAAGTGAGTGAGCAGCTGCGTGGTGCTTAGTTGCCACCCGGGGTTAAACCATGACACAAGATAAAATCATTAATTCTCAGAAAGTTGAGTGTCCTTATCTGAGAACCCAGAACTTTAATTATGAGATGATTACACATCTTCTATAAAGAAACTGGAAAGACCTGGATTTCAACTGAGAATTTCATAAATGTATCATAATTATGATTTCATTTTCATTCTGTTAATGTGGAAATCAAGAGGATTATTTTGAAAAACTAATTTCTGAAACTTTTAAAACGTAAGGCTTTCTTCTGGTTCAGGGGATGAAGAGATTCTTTTTCTGCCCTTTCAGAAATCCTAAACTACTTGGCTAATGTAAATTTTGAAATATGCTTCTCAACAAACACTGTAGTCTGAATTCTCCATTATTGTTGTGTAGTCCGTGCACTAAGAAGAGTGGTTGAACTTGCTTATAATTTCAGAGACTGCCACTGATTTTTGTTAATGTGTGTCCCGGTTTCGGTTGGGATAGAGTTAATTGTCTTCCTAGTAGCTGGTACAGTGCTATGTTTTGGGTTTGGTATGAGTCAAGGATTTTTCAGCTTCTCATGCCCAGCCAGCAAGAAGGCTGGAGGGGCACAAGGAGTTGAGAGGGGACACAGCCAGGACAGCTGACCCAAACTGGCCAAAGGGGTTTTCCAGACCATGTGATGTCATGCTGTCATGGTTTCAGCCGAGCCGGTAACAAAGCATCATGCAGCCGCACACTCACTCCCCACTTCCCCCCACCCCAGCACTAGTTACGGTGGGAAGAGGAGAAAATACAAAGGCAGGCACGTGGGTCGAGACAAGGACTGGGAAGGATCACTCCCCACTTATGGTCACGGGCAAAAGACAGGCTCAGCTTGGGGAAGAAACAAAATGCATTTAATTTACTAC
>VYZV01019327.1:52198-68253 GCA_013401275.1 Pandion haliaetus
ATTTATTGAATCCTGGAAAACAGAGGAGGCATTTCTTTCAGAGACTGTTGTCATTGCGCCCTTTTATCCAAGAGACTAATGGCAAAATGCTCATGTAATGGATGAACAGCCTGCACTCCAATTCCTTCCACTGCCTGAAGGATTTTAAAACACATGCTCTACTTATCTTGAAAGCACCCTAGGTATCAGGTTAATATCTGTTCTTAGATGACAGCCCCAAATCCGTTCCAGTCTCCAAGACAGGATGAGCTGTCAGAGGAGATTCCATGGGAGCCATGGCACAATCAATGGAAGATGTGAAAGGAGTATTGCTCACGAAATTTACCATGAAGCCTATGAGTTCTGAGCAATGTGTTCAAATGCAGCTTCAGAACTTCAAGATTCTTTTGGTCCATTTCTGGTCATTAAGGAACTTTGCTGTTGGTTGGATGTTTGACATGGCATCTGATACTATGCTATGATGCGTTTGAACTAACACTTTAAAATGAACCTTTTAAATCAGGTACAATATTTCCTGCTAAATCTTAGCACCCATAATGAAAGAGCCATTTTAAAGGTAATGAGGAGGTGGAGGAATCATATTTAAACACATATTATATGTAAGCCTTGAAACAAATGCATGTTGAATCAGTGATCTTCCTTCATAACACTTAAATCCTTTTTGTTCCAGTTTAATGACGATATTTATACCAAGTTTTGTAGATCAGTGCGTCTTAACTTTGAAAGTTAAGATAATGAATAGCAAACTTCCTCACTAAAATGAAATGAAATGAAAAACTTAAGTAGATACAACATACTAGGTATTAAATTCAACTCAAACAGACTTTTTCTACCCTATGAAGAAAGATGGTTTTAATATATTTGGATAAAACTCTGAAATAGTTAACTCTTCTTTTCCCACTTACCCTTTGTTATCTATCTTTCACAACTTATTGCACAATGGCTTTTGAGGGTTAATGGTGTTATAGGTGTAGTATATAAAACTAAAGAGGCTGGCAAACCCATGAAGTATGCAATGGAAAACCAGGAAATCTGCAAAAACAGCTTTGTGCAGTATTACAAATGAGGCAAATCTGCTCTGTAGGAGCATATCATATATTTCATTGTGTTGCTACCAGAGATTTTGTAGGAAAAAAACTTGGAGAACTCAAACTGTATTCAAAAATAGTAATTCTGCAGACATTGGAAAATGAAAAGACAGGCATCAATATTAAAAATTACCTTCTTGTCCTCCCCAAAAAGTCTGAAAGAAATGTTCTTGGCTAATGGGCCTTTGGCACCATCTTGACAAGAACAAACAGTCCCTTTAGTGTAGTGAAAGTATTTATTGCTATGGATAAGCCCCAAGATTTAAAAGCACATTACCTGAAGAGGTTTTAATTGCTGGCATACAGAAACAATGGGATGAGATAAAAAAGAAAGAGGCTTCAGCCAGAGGCAACATTTCTGTGGAAAGCTGCTCCCACTTCAGAAATAGAGGCAAATTAGAGTAATGTCAGGGCCGAAATGGAAACTCAGAAAGGTATTTGTTCCTCAAGCAAGCCCTATGAAATTATGCATCCAAGAATTGCAAATTGAGATGTTCACAGGGCCGAGGAAGTGGATATCCAGAAACATGAAAGGTGCATTGCCTGGGAAGTTTAAAACTTACCAGATTGTGTGAAATCACATACAAGATAATAGAAGAGACCAGATGTAATTGTTCACTATTGCTTTGAAATAAAAAGAAGGTAAATGTATCTGAGCTCTGTCAAAAAGCTTGAATGGTTGAATCTCACTCATATGCCAGAACTTGAAAGTTCAAAAGTTTCCCAGAACTTGAGAAGCTTTTATAACTAAACTGGAGGTGAGAACCCTGTTACTGGCTTCTGAAGACAAAGGTTAAATACTTCTTGAATGATATATGAGACCTTCAGTAAGATTCTTTACACACTCACACTTAGGCATATTCATCTAAACCATTTTTGAAGCTGTGCTAGCCCACAGAAATAGAAAAAGCTTCAGAATCAGTAAGGTTCACAAAAAGTACTTTGCCATGCACTAAATCATGCACATAAATCATGAAAGGCAAACTCTCAACTAATAGTTTGAGCTAATGGTTCTAGTCACAATAGTGTTGAATGGACAACAACAATGCAAAGTAGGGCTGGTTTTGTGGAAGCTTGCCAACCATGTTATAAGCTAAGCGGGACACATGAAGCAGATTAAATATTCTTGTAGAACATAAAATCAGATAAAAGATTTCCAGGATGATAGAAGGGGCTCCATTTCAGCATCACAAACATAAGCATGTGGGTTTGGGTTTCAATGGACCCTTGTTTTAATCCCAATGGAATTATTTTTAGGAAAAACAGGCCTATAACAGAAGTGCCTTTTGTTTGTTTTGAAAACAGCATTACAAATTATTGATAGAAAAAGGCACTTTTGGCATATTTTTATGTCAAAGTAATCATGTTAAAGTTGTATGCTTGTAAAAATGATTCTTTTCTTAGGGAACCTCTTAATTTGGTTTATTCCCTCACTTAAAGTAAGGAAAATTATTAGAACATTCTAAAGGACAGAATGGACATTTTATGCAAAGGGTTATTTTTGCTCATTTAATGCCATGTAATAAAAAGGCAAAATCTTTCACACAACAGTCCATTAAATGTTCACTGTAGGCTACCACCTCTCTAAGAGTTAGCAACTTTTGCTTTTTTTTCCTCACTTCCAAAGTGCTGTACTGAATGGTGGAATAAGTCTATGATCCTTACATAAGTACTCTGAAACATTAGAAAAAATGTTTTCCCCCTTTCATCCTTTGAAGAAACTGCGTTTAGTGTCAGTTTTACCCTCAGTCCCTTCAATACTTTGTCAACATCCTGATCCCACGGCAGATTTGGAATTACCATGGCTAACATTTCCTTACCCTCAATCAATGAACTTCAGACTTTCACCAAACACAGCTTTTCATTCATCTCTCTCAATGACATATGAGGTCTTGACTTTTCCCTATGCAGCAGGCCTACCCCTATAAATATTTACTCTCTCTCTTGCAAGTCATTGTTTTCTCAAAGAAAAGCCTTGGTTTTTCACTTTAAAAAGAACAAGATCTTTATACTGACAAAAAGAAAAGCTCTTTGGAGTTGAGGCAACATCCAATACACAAGAAAGATAAGAAAGTTTTGTGGTTGAGAGGAGAAAACAAAAAAGACAGAAAAAAATATATTTTTATATTTGCATCAACAAAACTTTATGAAAGATTATCTATTTGTTCCAATGGTAAAAAGTTAGCATCCACCTATACAACAATTATCACTTAAACCTGTCATCACAACAGGGAACAAGAAGCCCTTCTTCAGATGATGACACAGGTACTTTCTTTTTAACCTGTTAGGTTTTGACTCTTCCATTTTTTCATCATTCTTACTGGTCAAAAGAAGGTATTTACAATATTCAAATTCTAATATATCATACTTCAGAAGCAATTTCATTCAAGACAGTACTTTAGCAGAGGATAAATTCACACAAGGTTTACTGGTTTCAGAAGACCTTTCTAAATACATGTGGCAGTGTGCTCCCCATCCCCCGCCCCAACCTGACCTGTATTTCCCATAACCCTGCTCAAGTGATAACCAACAGTAGTGGTCCTAATGGATTGTCTGGTCATGATGGCTGCATCTGGCTCAAAGTGGATTCAGGGAGACAGATAACATCGCAATAGCCAAGGGCTAATTTGAGCAATGTGCCCACCTAACCACAGTGTTGGGCAATGTCTGACTCAAGCCAAATTTGGAAGAAACTAACATCTGTAGTTGGTATGCAAATATGAGTCAATCACCTTACTCCATAAGGAGTGGACAGCCCAGGGCCTGTTGAGCTCTCCGGCACGGCAGCAGGCTGCACGCTAGGGTCTCCCCTCGAGTAGGGCTGCCTCTCAAGGTGAGTCCTCGGGGTTGAGAGAGTCCTTGCCACAGCAGATTCTCAGTAAGTGATTAACAGCATGCTAAACTTTGAAATCCTAACTAAGTGATATAAAGGATTAATTGTGCAGATATAATCCTTTAGACATAAACTGTTGACCAAGTCTGGGAGTAAGTCTGGATCCAGCCACACCTAAACTCTCCTCTGAGAAGGAGTTTAGAACACAAGGGGGTCCTTTCTGAACCTTGTGACTCAATGGGAGGGTGTCCCCGACAGTTTTGTCTGACCCCGTCCTCTATGCAGTAGATAATCTAGTGTACCTTGCCATTGAGTCTTGTTAAACCACTGTCGCATTTACTATCAAACTTTTTAAATCACTGTTTTATATCACTAAACATATTGCTACTTCTCTTGTACTAGTGAAGTGCGTCACTCCCCCCGCAACAATACATCTTTCATGTAAACTGCTGCTTTAAATTTCAGAAAAAAACATCTGGAAAATTTTGTTGTAATGGAAGCTATAGCAAATTTGGGGCAAGAACATGATCTTCCTTCTCAGATGTATAAAACTGTGTCATGTGTCCCTGGAGTTACTCTGTGAAAAGAATGGACTTTATAGAAAGCTCAAATGGTGATGACAAGTATTTGATATAGTTTTGGGACTTCATTTGTGGCAAAAAACTATGAAATGTGATGTCAATGAATATGCCTTATTCTGACCGTCCTTTCTTTTAATGACATTATATTGTGTTGTGATGAGATGAGTTAGAAACACAGACAAATGCGTGTGTTTCAAACATGATAAAATATAAACAAAGCAAGTTTAAGAAAACACATTGCTTAGTCACACTTTTTTTCCCAAGTTTTGTAGTTCTTTTTATTATTTTTACTTTTTTTTTTTAACCTGTCAGATAGCTGTGGTTCCTAGTGCTGAAAATTTGATGTGCAGATTTTTGAAAACACTTAGAAATCTGGGAACATAGACCTACAGAATATGAGTGGAACTTGTGCTCTTAAGACATTTATTTTTTCCTTGAAATCCCAACTGTAGGTTTCAGGGAGCATAGTTTCAAAATGCCTAAGGCCCCGGTACTGATTGTTCTTGTGAGAATAAACCAGTACCAGAAAAATGCAAACATATTATCAGTTGGGTAATTTGAAATGTAACTTCACACTATTCAACTGAAGATGAAGGAGATGCATAATTTTTGGAGATTAAAATAACTGCTTGCAAAAGTAACCTGTGCATCTGATCCTGCAGACAAACCGATATTTGTGCAGCAGTAGTTCTATGACAAAAAACAGAAAGTGTCAGTAAGTGATATGGAAGTAGTTAAACAAATGTGAACTATACTTTGGTTAGGATCAAGGAAGGTAGAACAGCCCACAGTGTAAAAGAAATGTTTTCTAGCAGAACACACTTCTCTCTAGTAGCTTCTTAACAGTTTAAATTTAATTTCTCCTGCTTTCTGCTGCTTTTGTGCCCTTACTTCTCGCCTCTTCTGGCCCATGCTTTGACAGTCAAACAATTTGCTTGGTAAAAAATGATGCAGGATGAATAGGTTTTTGCTTAAGCTATGGAGCATGGATGTTTTAGACATTTTGTACTTCAATTACTAGAAAATCACCCCCCCATAGGTTACAAATCCTCACTGGATCAAAGCTTTAGTAGGTTCAAAGAAGGGTAAAAATCCTTAAGAAGTGTCCCTATGAGCTACAGAATTACAAAATTATTTCCAGTGGGTCTATTTCAGAAGAGTAATTGACAATGCAACTTGTGTTTCTATATCATTCCATATTAAGAAAAGAACTTATATTATTCTTGTTTAAACAGTGTAAACAGTTGTACAACGAAAATCAGAATAGTGAAACTATAACTAAAGGACTTTACAGATAACAGCACTGATGAATTTTAATGTTACTTTCTACAAAAAGCATGCCAGTTAAATGACTTGCTTGATAGCTTTTTAATCTGCTTCATTGCTATTTTGCTTTCAGTGTCACTAACACATTCTCTTTTTGTGTAAGAGTAAAAACTCAAAGGAAATATATTCAGCTCCTTCAAAAAATAGTGCATCTGAAGAGAAAGAAATCCTGGCCTTACTTCCAGGATCACATCAGCCATGATAACAAACTCTCATTACTTTCACTGGGAGCAAGAATGAGCTGTAGGTTACTGCTTTCAGAGATGTACAAGGAATTCAAAATCTCAGATGCCTCAAGAATAATTTGCTTTGGTGGGGAAAGAGGGCTTTCCATGTTTCCATAACTTGTTTTAACAAGAAAGGCTGTTCTTCTGTTTCCTTTTAAAGCAGGGGTTGGTTTTTTTGAGAAGTATATCAAGGAATACACCAGTTAATTTCCTGAAGTAAATTTGATCATACCCTTATCTTGCAGCTCAATCTATACTCTAATTTTGACTTTTCAGTGACTTATTTGAAACTTTAATGCTGAATTAAAGCCATGGTTTGACATCTGCTGTAAGTCCTAGTCTTATAAAGTTGTTTATCCCCTTTCATGTATTATAGAATAATGTATTACAAAATCATTCAGAAGGCACACTATTCTAAAACCTTGCTAAAGTATAACTTATCATGTCTATGTAAATAGATGAAAACGTTTAGGAAATGTTTCAATAAAATTTCTTACAACTGCACCTACAAATGCATATTTTTATAGACAGATAGAAACAAACAGACAAGCTCTTCAAGTGTCATATCTCTCATAAGTAAATCATTTCTGCTTTCACATTGCCAATGGCCTTTTCCAGTTTTCTTACAGTATTTTGTTACATAAAACTCAGGTTTTGATCCTTCTCTAATCATACCCAATAAAAGGAGACATTTTGATTTTCATGGAACGTTCATGTGATACTCCAATTATAATCTTCAAGCACTGGTTGTTTTCTAACAACCTTACAAAGTCATTTTCTGTAGAGAAAAACATACAAATTTCCAAGCAACTGAGCAACATGCAAAGTTTCTGCAGCTCTAATTTCTGGTGAGAGCTGGTATATTATAAGAAATAGCTTCTAGCAGTGACAGCAACATGAAAAATATTTCTGCACTAATGAGGAAGGGAAATTAGGGAAAGGGCACGTTTACAGTTATTTATGTTATTTCTGTATGCCACTATTCTAATCAATATTTCTATTTAAATTATACAGTGAATTATTATCAGAGAAATCATTGGCGTGGCACCTGGGAAAAGTGTTATTCAAGGTACATCTATCAAGAGCTGGCTTTTCAGGTGGTGCATTACATCCACAATATGCATCTGTAGTAGGCAACTTCTGTGTTTCATTATATTGCCTATAGCTGCACAATAAAAATTTGTAACATCTGCTGATTTTTCTTCCTATACCTGATGAAACTATCTGTGGTTAAAGATGCTACAAATGAAGCTAGAAGCAAAACTGTTACTGACATTCCTGGACTACCCTAGCATTTTTCAGAATGGAATTTTCATATTTTGGCCAAGATAAGGATTTTTTTCCAGGCTCAAAGCAGAGCAAAGGTATACCAAATGCCAAGTGAATTATTTTTGTCAACACAATACATCCAGACAGAAATAAAAATTGCCCTTCAGAGTCCCCAACCTCTTTGTTTCTGTCTCATGCACTTCCTCTTGGTGCTGCACTTCCTGAAGATACATTATTTGCCCACATGATAGCTTCAGATCCCAACAGACTTAAATCATAAAGGACTTACGACTTCATGCATCTTTATTTTAGAAACGATTCTTAGTAACCTCTTGCAAACTCTGGAAGGACCATTCCAGAGTAGATTCAATTACTCTTTGAGAAGCACATTTAGCAACCCATATAGAAACAGTAATACTCTACCACCTTACTTTATGTGTTATTACTGAAGTGGTGCAAAGCTGTTGCTAAAGTATGTCTAAAATGGGTTAATATTTTACTGCATTTTTTTAGTCTGATGTCATTTTTGAGCAAACCAAGAATAACAAAATGGCCACTTGAACTTTAATTCTAAATAGATTCATGTCTTGAGGGATTAATTTAAATTGTCATGTTCAAATTTTCACAGAAGTGCTGAGAAACCCACGTCCACAGTAGCTGACTTTTGTATATGACTGTTGAATATGGGAAGTTATAGCAAATAATTTGTCTGCGCTGGTGTTATGTTCAAACAAGTTCACTTGCTGATTTAATTGATTAAGTTAAGCTTCCCTATCTCCATACAAAAAATACCTACAGCACAGGTATATGCATTCATTCCTAGCTGTTATAAATATTCAACCCCACCTACCACTGGGTTCATAACATCTGTGACTGAAGAGAGAAAATGTTCGCTGTCCCCCAGTAGGTGACATTTACAGAGTTGGAGCACTGGGTATTCATACCACTCAGTGTCAGCCATCTATTTATCTCCATCTACAAGAATGTAAGGGTTTGTCACCATAGTGTCATTTGTGTAGGTGATGCTCTGAGGCCCTTCCACTAGGGTGGTGGGTTCTAGAGCAGAGCTGGCAGCCCCATCTCTTACCATATAAGCCAAGGAATGGCAAGTATTTGAATCTTTGACTCAAATATTTAAATGAACATGAATTTCCAACACACAATAATTTGTATGAAAAAACCAAAATGTTGCGGTTTTCTAACATGGCTCCAAGGTGCTTTTATCATTTTAAGATACGTTCCCTTCCATAGCATCTTTTCCTATGGTTTGAATATGATATTTATATTCATGTGTGTGTGTGTGTGCACACAGGAGAGCGAGCAAGAAGGCAAGCAAGAAAGCAAGCAAGCAAGAAAGCAAGCAAGAAAGCAAGAGTGGGATAAGGAGAGACAGCATGCATTTTTGGTGTAATTTTACAGTATAGTAGGAATATTTTCTTTCCTAATGCATTCAAAGCTCTACATACTCTTGCAGGCAATTAAAAAATGTTTTCTAACTGCCTTTGAGGCACAGTGCACTTGACAAGTTTGGCAGGTTCCTTGTCAGTTTGCTGAACCTGATACAAGAGCAGGTAGTCCCAAGTTTACACAGCTGTAGTTTTATAACTCCCAGAATCCCTTTTTACAAGCAAGATTTATGTGCATATCATTCTAACAGCTTTAAGGGTTTGAACACCTGCTCCTTTTAAGTCATTCCCATCTCATGCCATTATTTATAAATGCTCTAAAACATAGTGCATAAATCATTGTTGGTGTATCTGTGAAAGAGAAAAAAATTTGCCTAAATTGCACCAATAGTGAATAGGTCCTTTAAGAACACTGTCTTCCACTCATCAATAGCTTGAATTGGAACAACAATACTTTCAAAATAGATGTTTTTATGCAATAAAATAGAGATATATTTTGCATGCAAGTTAAGATTAATTAAAATTCAGGGGTTAAAAACAATTATCCTGCTGTCAGTATTTTCTGCAACACAGAAGTATTTGTTGACCTAAGATTATAAGAGCAAACCCATTAAGTAAATTAATAACCCAAATAATTTAAGATTCCTAAGATTTCTGGTGGGAGTTTTAAACAAAGATCTATTATGTCTGTTTGACATTCACGCTGCTGCTCTAGTTGTAGTTTCTTGGAGAAACATGTACTCTTTGTGAGACCCAGCAGATAGCTGTTATCAATACGCTGAGAAACAAAATGTAAATTGGATGGCCAGCACCCCAGCCTAGAAAGTGGTGCTATTGCAAGTTAACATGAGTAGCAAAAGGAGTACTGTATTCTACCCACTTTCGGAGTGCGTTGAGAGTAGCAGCAATAAGTCATAGAAACTGAGGGCAGCGTTTGGACAGAATGATGGGAGTAGAATCGCCTCTGATTTATTTTTGTGGCAGGAATGCTTTAGACTGAAATGGGCAACTGGAAGAAAGCCTTTCCCAGTTACTTTTACAAAAGGATGGATATTTGATTGCTCTCTATGGGCAGGAAAGGTGTGGATGTTCTCCCATCACTTTCCTAGCTATCGTACACAGCTACAGAGAGGCCTGTACTCTTATTTACCTCCCTACATTTTTAAAAGACACAGCCTGAAATTCAGCAACGGCCAGAAAACAGGCCACAGGCGCAGCTTTGGTCTCTTTGACTTGCCTTAGAGCTGCATCTTGGGAGGCTCAACGCCATCAGCCTCCCAGACCATGCTGTCCTGGAGACGGCCTGGGGAGGAGAGACAGTGCAAAGCACTGAAGATGGAACTCAGGAAGCCTTATACCAGCTTTCTCAGCAGAGGGAATGAGTTGATCCCAGCTACGTAGCAGAGGCAGGTGAAACGTAGGCACTGTGACTTCACAGGGACAGCAAGGACCTGCGTCCAGTAAATGTAGTCTGTAGCTGAATGTGAATCATACAACACAATCCAAATACACAGCTCAGGAGGGTCTTGGGGAGAGTATCTTAAAATCACTTTGGTAAGCGAGCAAAGTCAGTTCTATTCATCATATCTAGAGCACTTGCTTTGGACCTAGGACCTTGAAAGGCTTTGATTTCCTTTTTAATGTGCCTATTCGATTAGTTATATTGAGCATCAATAAATGAGGCTTGGCAGGCTACCTTAAACTAAGAAAATTTACTGTTGCCAGCAACAGCCACAGTGAAACCCTCCTCTACCCCTTGCCCCATCTTCATTCTCAGCAGAATATGATGCTGTTATGGCTTTTGTCATTTATAAACCTCATTCTGCAAGCTAAATAAAACCTATATTACAAAACCTTGTTTTCCAATATACCATATGATTTACTCAAGCAGAAATGTAACATATTTTGAAAATTCAGCAAGTAGAATAGGAGGAACTTATATGGTTCTCTGTTGCTTTATGCAACTAGGAAAGGTCATCAGATTTTCAACATGAAATCCTACCAGAATGAAAATATCTAAAAGGCTTTTCCATATTTTGGGACCTTTTTAACACAGCTTCTGTCTCTCAAAATGGACATAATACAAGTAATACTGTATGAGATACCCTTTCTTATGAATAGGAGGTTTCGATCAAGTCTTTTCCTGTACTTTAGTTCCTTTCCATGATTCTTAAGAGGACTATTTATTTTCTCTTAAAAGAACACCAAAAGAACTATTCATTTTCATCATCAGTTTCCCACTGGATTTCATATAACTCTTTGCTTAAACTTTTACCCATTTTCAAAACAAGAACTTACATCTAAGGTGTCTGGCCAATTCTCCCACCAATATTTTTATATATATATAGCCTTTCAAGACCCCCAGTGCCCACATAACTGAACAGCAGGTGGAGTTTATGGATGAACTTGCTGAAGGAAAGAGTCATAAACTACTATGTACATGATCCCAGCATACCTCTCCAAGCTGAATTTTCAACACTTTCACAAGCTCTCAATACATTTCGAAGAACCCACTGCTTTCAATCAAAAGGCAACGAATCATTCAGATAGTAGCTACTGCACTTTGCAGGTTAGAGTCTACTATATGAGAGGTATAAATTCCAGATTTTCCAACTTCTTTTGATTCTGTCAGTTATGATATTTGAATGTAGTCATAAAATTGCCTAGTGCTATTTCTGCTGTTAATGGGCAGTCAATACATTCTGAAGCCTCATAGATTTAGTGAGTTTTCGTGAAGAATGTAAACTGAGATGCAGGTGGTTCTAATGTGAATATTTAGGTATAAAAGTTCATCACCATTTTTTTTTTTGAGCCATATTATGACATTGTTTTGTTTTAGAGACCTTTAGAGACCCTGTCACACCTTTCTCAGAAGAGAAATACTAAAGAAAAAAATAACATTACCGTCAGTAAGACATGACCTATGGTCCAGATGATTCCACATGAAAGAGTCAACCTTGAAATTTATAACAAATACAATATAGTATAAATATAGTGCATTAAAACAAGACTACTCAGTCACTCTTCTTGGAAGATTTTAAAACAAGCACTTATTGACTTGGAAAGTCAGGTGAAAGAGATTAACTTTCTTTCATTCTTATGCTACTTAGGTTAGGGTCAAATGGTGGCATTAAATGATTAATCAAATTTTGTGGGCTGATAATTAAATTTAGTTCCATATAACTTAGAGCTTCATGGCAACAAGATAAAACCAACTTACCTTGCCAGGGGAAGTAGGCGAATTGTTAATGAAGTCACCGGGAACACATGTGAAAATCCATTTGCTTTACTAACACACCATGTTATCCAAACCCAAAGCTCTAGCTAGGAGATGTTCTGGCTCAAGGTCTCTGGTTTTCAAGAGCTTCTCTAGACAAGGGCACAAGCACGGTGTGAAGGCTTACTAATTTCTACAACAAAGATCAGACAAACCATTGATGCTAGGTCCTTGTTTCAGCTGTGTTATGTGTTTGTGTGGTGCATGTTTTTTTGGTAGTGGGGAAGGGGCCTGCAGGGGTGGCTCCTGTGAGAAGCTGCTAGAAGCTCCCCCGGCTCCAAGTTGGACCCAACTCTGGCCCAGGCCAAGCCCATCAGTGACGGTGGGAGCACCTCTGCGAGAACAGATTGAAGAAAGGGAACCGGCAGTGTGGGGGGGATTTGGAACGTGAGAGGAACACCTCTGCCAATACCGAGGTCAGTGAAGAAGGAGGGGGAGAAGGGACGCCTGAGGAGGCTGATGGCCCTGCAGACCATGGTGAGACGGCAGGCTGTCCCCCTGCAGCCCAGGGAGGTCCATGGTGGAGCGGAGGCTCCCCAAGATGGCGGTAACTCCATGGTAAAAACCGCACTGGAGCAGTGTGAGACTGGAGAGCAGCCCGCGGATAGGACCCGTGCCAGGGAAGTTCCGGAAGAACTGAAGCCCGCAGAAAGGACCCGCGCCAGGGAAGTTTGTGAGGAACTGCAGCCCGCGGAAAGGAACCACGCTGGAGAAGTTGGTGAAGGACTGTCTCCCGTGGGAGGGACCCCACGGTGGAGCAGGGGACGAGTGAGGAATCTTGCCCCTGAGGAAAGGAGCGGCAGAGACAAGGTGTGGTGAGCTGACTCAACCCCCATCCCCTGTTCCCCTGCGCCGCTGGGGGGAGGAGGGAGAGAGAACTGGGAATGGATCTGAGCCGGGAAGGTGGGAGGGGTGGGGGGGAGGTGTTCTGAGGTTTGGTTTCCCTTCCCAATACCCTTGGTTTTGATTTGATTTGTAGTAAATTAAATTGGTTTTGTTTCTTCCCCAAGCTGAGCCTGTCTTTTGCCCGTGACCATAAGTGGGGAGTGATCCCTCCCAGTCCTTGTCTCGACCCACGAGCCTGCCTTTGGATTTTCTACTCATCCGACTGTGGCCAGGGGCGGGGGTGGGGAGTGAGTGAGCGGCTTCATGGTGATTTGTTACCGGCTGGGCTGAAACCGAAACCATGACAAGCTGGGATTCAGTTAATTTTCCTTCCAGTAGCTGGTACAGTGGTATGTTTTGGTTTCAGTATAGGAAGAATGTTGATAACACACTGATATTTTCAGTTGTTGCTAAGTAGTGTTTAGACCAAGTCAAGGATTTTTCAGCTTCTCATGCCCAGCCAGCAAGAAGGCTGGAGGGGCACAAGGAGTTGGGAGGGGACACAGCCAGGACAGCTGACCCAAAGCGGCCAAAGGGGTTTTCCAGACCATGTGATGTCATGCCCAGTATATAAACTGGGTGACTTTGCCTGGGGGGATGACTCAGGAACTAACTAGGCACTGGTCGGCAGGTGGTGAGCAAATGCATTGCGCATCAGTTCTTTTGTATATTCCAATCCTTTTATTATTATTGTAATTTTATTATTGTTGTTATTATCATTATTAGTGTCTTCCTTTCTGTTCTACTGAACTGTTCTTATCTCAACCCACGAGTTTTACCTTTTTTTTTCCTGATTCTCTTTGCCATCCTACTGGGCAGGGGGGGGAGTGAGTGAGCAGCTGCGTGGTGTGTAGTTACCGGCTGGGGTTAAACCACATCACTAGCTAGTGCTGTCTCCAACTTCCCTTACTTCTCTGGTCCTAGTGCTACGCATAGCCTGCAGAGTAAAGTCCATCATGAGGATCATCTTTCTGGACAACCCTGGCAACACTTCCTACCCTGTTATCCATGCCTGCCCCTAAAAATATCGATAAGATACCAAACCTCCACTACATCCTCCGTTACACTGATTCTTACCTGCTATCACAGCTTTCCCCAGCATGTCACCAACGCTGGATGACAGTTCTGTGGGACAGAATAGCATAGTGTAGTGTTTATAGATGAGGATTCAGGAGACAAAGGCTGAAATCCTGCGATTTCCAAGTACTGCAAGGATCAATTCAGCCCCACCCATTCCTCTTATCTCTCCTCCCAACAACAAGAATTTCAGAGGGTATACGTACATCTCGAACCGTAAGTAGAGTGCAAATAAAATACAGTACATGTGTTGGGTAGGACTTCATGATTGTTTCAAAACACAAAAAGATCAAGTCTGGAGGACAATAAAAATGTTCAGATAATAAAACAATTCGCAATTTGTATAAGTGTTCTGTAATGAGATCTAGTTGAAAATCTTAATTTTAAGGTTATTATAAAATATGCTACTGTGCATAGCTCCATTTTTACATATGCAAATGGTACAGAAACAGTATTATTGGTTACCCATGCTCTTTCTGATTAGTAATGTCTCTTCAAGGAAAAGCAAGAATACATTGATTTCCAGCCCAAACCACACAGATAGGGATTTTTAAAGACAGTATTCACCACAAAATTGTTCTTATTTTGTTCTTTCATAGAAAGTTTAGAGAAGAGTCTATTCTTTAATTGGAATCAGGAAAAAGACTTTTACTTCATGCTTTCCTTCTGACAGTCCTTACACTATGTGCAAGTCTCAAAAAATTTTGCTCTAAATGTCTCAGGGCTACCACCTGCCGTAAAGAATTTACATTTGAAATGCTTTTGAATATAAAAATCTTACTAGTAATGTTCCATCACTTTTATCTTCTTTAACCGAGTTCTTTTTCTTTAAGTTTTATTGAAAGGAAAATACTTGTTTCTATATATTTATTTCTCTTTCAGAAAGGGAAACCTACAAACACATTAATGTAATTAGTATTAATTAACATGTCATTAGTCTCTCCTACATTTACATCTACATTTTAAATTAATTTCAATAAACTTGGCTTTGGAAGTTACATGTAAAGTATCTCAACAATTCAGAAGTCTAGTAAGACTTTGTTATTAAATTCACAGAACACCTTCTTGGCAAAAATACTTAAATGTACCTGATTAATTTAGATTTCAAATTCTCTCCCTTTCTGTCCCTTTTTCTCATTTTCACTGTTTCTTTTTCTAGTTGCTCCTGTGGCTACATGTCAGATATAGGAAACAACTGCAAGCCTTTTAAGACACCATGCATAGCAATGTGCAGAATATCAGACATTAAGGTTCTGAGATGAAGAAAGGAGTGCGATACTCTTGTGGTGGCATCTAAGTGTCCTGGGAGACCTTTGGATGATCTAGGAGGTGAGCTTGGACTGGGGATATGCATTTAGGACTCCCTGGTACTTGCGACTTATTGCAAAGTGCATTTCTAATGCAGTGTGAAATCCCAGTACTGGGAAAATATTGTGCTGAACAACTGCTGTGGACTAATTATACGGACACAAAACAAAACCACTGGGCTAGTTCTGCCAAAAGCTGCGGAGTTCAATACAGAACATTGCATCTTTAAAACATCAAGCTGTGAGCCCAGCCTTTGGGTCTGCTTTGTGGTTCTCTGCATAACAGAGGGGAAGATTTGCAGTGTAAAATGGAATCAAGGAACTGAACAGGGAGCCAGTTAAATGCCTAGAGGACAAACTGTATTGAGGGATATTCAAAACATGTTCAAGAGCATAGGAGCATTACTTTATGTTGCAAAAAAGCACTTAACTAAGGTGAGGTTTCATGATTCTGCACTTTTAGATCTCACTGCCTGGCCCTTACCGTCCTCCCTAGATACAGCAGGGGAATTATCTAATTTCCTAAGTAGCTTCATAGTTAACATGTTTACCTGGCAGTAACAGACCTGATGTCAAATCTTCAGCTTCTTAAGGAAATTTGACCTTTTACATTGTAATGATAATTTTAAATCATTTTAATGATCACATTTTAATCTGTGAATGTGGGACAGGACCGAGGGGACTCCCTAGGATTGCTTATAGACTGGCAGGGAGCATGTTCCTCAGGAAGGTGGAAGAATAGCTAAAGTAGAAAGAAGTGAATTGGATTCCCTCCTGTC
>VYZV01019328.1:1394-14313 GCA_013401275.1 Pandion haliaetus
TTAGGAGCTGGGAGCTGTGTCCCTAGATGGGTATTTTCATCTTTGGAAAGCAGAGCACACACTATCGAAGGTGCTTTTCTGTTTGTTGGTGTTAAATTTCAAAAATTGCTCAGCAGTTAAGGCTGTTAACTATTTTTCATCTCCTTTAAATGCTTGAAGAAAAAGCAGCAGTGTTTGTAAAACACTTAAAAGCTCTATGTAAAATGAAATGTCCTAAAAATTAGAACTTGAGGAGAGAAACTCCCCACTCCTCTTATTTTGGAGGGTGGGAAGTGCTCTTAACTTTCTGTCAGTTCTGGGTCAGCTGAAGTGAACTGTTGCAGAGTATGATGGATACTTGATTAGCAGAGTTCATAAAGGAAGTTGCACTTATTTAAGGGTAATTGCACATCAAACCCAGACATATCTATGCTAGTGTGCGTGGTAAGCTTTTTCAGCTGAGAGCTGATGTCTATGTACACCTGCTGAAGAAATAACAACAGCTTAGAAAGATGTAAAACTATTTACCAAAATGTCCATTGTTCGTTGCATAATACTTGGCTTCAGCCTTTATCATCTCAGTTTGGTTCAGATAAGGCATCCCATCTCATTCAGGTTTTTTTTTTTCTCTGGGTCAGGTTGTTGCTTTTCTCTAAAAGTTCTGTTTCTGTGGTAAACTTATTTTTTAGCTGCATTTTGGTTTTTTCACTGCAACTTCCTTGAACATAGCTTACAGAATAGTTCTATTAACATCTTGCTCTTATCTAATAACGGGTTGATTTTTTTTTTCTTCTGTTTCCAGTTACTTTCCACAAAGTTGCCATACTGCAGGGAGAATGTGTGTTTGGCTTATGGTCAGGAGTGGTCGGTGTATGCAGTAGGATCACAGGCACATGTCTCCTTTCTGGATCCCAGGCAGCCTTCTCACAATGTTAAATCAGTCTGTTCCAAAGAACGAGGCAGTGGTAAGAAAATTTTCAAAGGGTGCTTCAAATGTTTTGTTTGCAGAAGTAGCTGTTAAGACTGCAGTAAGATAAGCTTTTAATAAATAGGAAGGGTTTTTCATGTGATAGACTAAATCATTAATAGTATATGTAGGTTTTGCTTTTATGACAGTATTTGTTGAGCAACCAAAAAACCAAATGTGAAAGCGACTCTGAAATCTAATGATAGATAACATTAGTGCTTTTATGATCTGCTAAATTGTACACCGTCCAAATATTGCTGAATTTTACAAGTGTGCATTTTACTTCTACTTATATTTTTTACGGTGTCTTACTCTGTTTTACTTCAACTTAAAGCAAATCCAGTCTTTATACCACTATTAATACTGTCTGTTGCATTTTCCTCTGGGAACAGGAGAAAAGCATGTTGTCTGCTCTGTACTATCATATTGGGAGTCTATTCTGTGAGTGAATGCTTGCTTTGTAATTTTAAAGCCATGAGTGAGACTCTTAATTTTCAATGTGTATTTATTTGCTTTAAATATACAGAAGCTCACTCTTTCAAAAAAAAAAAAAAAGTTTGCAGATTTGAGTGCTGTTTTCCTTTTCTGGTGTGGATGCAGTATGTGCAATTGAACTTTACACCAGGGCCAAGTGTGAGGGCTTGCAGGGTGCATGGTCCCATAAGCTTCTTCTCCTAGCCTTTGTTTTCAAGCATGAGAAGGCACTGTGCTGTGATGCCTGTTTTAAGCCATATTAATCCCAGACTAATACATTGCAATCCTTATTTAGCTGACCTTTAGGCATCTATCTCTTCATCAGGCAAGTTATCAAAGGAGAATGCATGTAGGCAAGGATTAGGAAGGTTTTATTTATGCGGTTACTGGAGTTTGAATGGTCTAAATAAATGTCAGGGTCTGCTTCTTTTAGATACGGGAGAAGTTTCTGTACTATGAGAAAAGGTGCTTCACCAGGTCGTGTCATCACCTGAACATCTTACCAGCAATAGCCCTTGTCCTGACCCACTGTCAGTGAGGGCTCTGTGGAGGTCCTGACACTGTCACCCTTCAGCATCATAGGGAAGAAATACCAAGTCACTGGAGTTTGGTGCCCAGTGGTGGCTGAAAGGTTCTGCCTTGGGTATGTGATCATCCCTGCTGGTGGGATGATCTGTGTGTAGGTAGTATCTCTGTGGCATCACCGGCTCATATCTGGAGAATGCTTTTGTTCAATGCTGCTTTCTGTTCTGCATAGTAGGCAGAGCTGGGGTTTTTTTGGCATGGTGGTGAAGGCACATAAGTAATATTCATTCCCAAGATACTGAGTGTTTCAACTTTCTGTTGATCTCACTGGGACTTGGAGCATGCAGCATCTCTAGAAAGTATGCTCTTTATTGATTTGTGGACTAAAATCTGGGTTGACTTTTAAGTGCATTGACGTGTTACTTGAATGTGCTTTCAGCTTCCAAATGTACTCCAAATGTACCTGCTGAAGGTGGTAAGTCCACATTAACTTCAGATCATTAGTGTTGTGTACAAAAGCAGGTCAGAAAAAGGTGGTCATTTAGTAAGACTGGAACTGCGGCTTACCTCCATGAGAAGGTAGCTAATGCTTTTTAGTGCATCTTCTAAGTGTTGCTTTTCTTAGCAGTTGTACAGGGAAGCACAGGCCCTGGACTCTCATTCTTGATCTGCAAGAGCAACTGCTTTCTGCTTGACTGGCATGCAGTGCAATGTCATGTGCGCTTGACTTTATATCCTGAAGGTAGCAATGTTAATGTAGCAGACAGCTTGCGCGGCACGGACTCTGTGTCTGCTCCTTGTGTAGGACACGCCACTGCATCCTCATTTCCTTCTGGGATTTGTAAAGCCTCCCTGCCTCTCAGGAGTAAGACTCAATTTGCTGACCCAAATAGTCCAGGTCCACAGGTGGTAGAGTGCTGGCTATGTTGGAGAGCTTACCATGATCAGTTCTAGGCACAGGCTGTGCTTTTAGTTTGATGGGAATGATGAGTCTGAGGTACTTCAGCCCCTTAGGATCTAATTTGAAGTGCTGTTCTTGAAAGCCTATTCTAAACATCCTCTTAGTCATGGGTACATCATGGATTCCTTCAGTTAATTTTTTTGTTAGAGAAAGATCTACAGTCATTCTTCATTTTATAGCTTTTTATTAATAAATTGCATTGAAAAGTATATGCCATATGCTTTCATACTCCTTCACCTGTTTCTGTTAAGTAAGTGTTCTGCTGGGTTGCTTGTCAAGAGCACTTTCCGAGTAAAAATAAGAGGAGGTCCCCTCTTGTGCCTTTCTCTTTCTATCCAAGTGACTGCTCTTGCTGATTGCAGAGGGCTTGAAGCTTTCTGCACGTATTTGCCAGAGCCAGGCCCTTGTAATTGAGGGGGGAAGATGTCTCCAACTTGCTCAGATGCATTTGTAGTTCTCTGAATTAAAAGTGGAGATTCTCATATGAGTCTGGTAAATCTAATTCAGCAGGTGTGAGATTTGCACAGTGGTTTCCCACCTATTAAGCCTGCAGCCAAGACTTCAACTCACATCGGGAGCACGACAGTGTGGCCTTGCCTGTTCTAAGTGTGTGTCACAGGTGCTGGCAGCTGTGGATGTAACATCAGGTTGCGGAAGTATGAGGATGTGTTTCTAGTTAGGACCCTGTACAAAAGGGAAAGGGGAAGCTCCCTGGCTGCATCCACACCTCTTGCATGTCTGCTGCCACTGTACCACAGGGTGTATTCCAGTATGTTACAAGTTTCGTGATGTTCAGTCTCACTTGGTATGGTGACAGCAGTTGGCATGTGGATGTAGCTGGTGTAACTCGCTCTTTTCCCCTCCTGTTTGAATGCTTGTTTAGGCTGTAATTCAGTGGTACTTTAAAGAGGGCTTAAAAAGCTGTAGGGTTTTTAACTTTGAGTCATGTTGTGCAGGAAGGAAAAGCATAGACATGGTGGGTTTTAATCTGTGTAAAAAAGTTGTTTGGGGTAGAGTGCTTACACAGAACAAACCTTTTGCACAACAAATAGACATGACGGGACATACAGTCCCCACAAGATTATTTCCAAGGGATCCTTATTTAGCTGAGGCTTCAGGTGTAGAATTTGTGAAAACAAAATGTACTTTTATTCAATCTAATGGCATAATTGTATTGTGGCAGAATGTTTTGTTTAGACTGGAAACTTGCTGTAGCTTCCCATGTACTGGTGGAACATGGTGTTTCTTAGGTTGCAGGATTCTTAGTCTGTTTTCATTGTTCGGTGAAGTGCTAAAAGTGTCAGCTACAATGAATAAGGTGTGGTTGTGAGAATATTTGAGTGGACATAGCTTCAAAATTACTTGAGAACCTCATCTATCTTAGCAAAGTGACTAGTGATTATTATGGTTATACTTGGTTGCAGCTAGCCTGTTGATCAGCAACATGCACTTGGTGGCAGCTGGGACAGTAATTTTTCTCACATGGTCACTTATCACAGCTTGGCAGGCTTGGCAGGTAGCTAGATAGGGTGTGAGCTCATAGAGGAAACCAATGTGATGTTCATTCCTCTGCTGTCATGTACTTGCTCATCGTGAATTCACTTAGAGGCTTGTGAAAGAGAGAACAAAGCTGCTCTTGATCCTAAATGTTTTATGATCTTTGCTTCTCTGGCAGAGCTGGGGCCTGCTGAAAATGAAGCTTCTTACTGCGCACCATCGGTGTAGCTGCCGGCTTCAGAGGAGACGGGAAGTAGTATATATAATTGAAGCTGCTGTTTCAAGAGCTTCAATGGGATTTGTCGGCACTGCTCCATAGCAGTGGGGAAACTTACGTATTGTGGCTAATACAACTAGGTAGTTCCACTAGACATCAAGCAGCAGCACTGCAGAGCCAAAGCATCCCTCTTCCTTACTGCATTGTATGTGCCTCCTCTGTTTGACAGGTATTCGATCAGTGAGCTTCTATGAGCACATCATCACAGTGGGAACAGGGCAAGGTTCCTTACTGTTTTACGATATCAGAGCCCAGAGGTTCCTGGATGAAAAGGCCCCACGTGACTGCCATGGACAGAAGCAGAAATCAGGAGGAAGTGAAATTTTGAAGTTGACTACTGGGAAAGGCTGGCTGGTGAGTAGCTTGAGGCTATAGGAGACCCTTTACACAGGAGTGCTGTAGGGCTCGAGAAGCAGTTCTTTTTATAATAACGGGAGCTGTGTTATGAAACGCATCCCAGCAAAACAGTGATCATTTAACAGTAATTATGTAAGCAAGAAGTGCTGCAGAATTGCTTTCTACAAAGCTTTATGAAAGTGTATTGAAGGTTGGTTGCTTGAGTGTAAGGCATACTGACTACTGTTCTTATGCACTGATTCATAAATGAACTAGATTTTATATCTTTGTATTTGTGAATGTAATTTAACTTCTAGTTTTCAGAACATCAAACAAAAATACATTGTTTTCCTTTAAAACCATGCTACTGTAGCATGGTGCTCAAAGTGATTTAATTTAATTCTGTGCAATTTTAGAAACTGTGGCTTCCTGAGGTAATGCCACGGCAGGCACTTGAGTTCAATTTCCTGTATGTTATCACGAAGCAGTTAATGGCTTTGTCTAACTTCTATCCATTACCTTTTGTATCATTCTGATGTAACATTAAAAACTAATGAAACTTGGTATCTTCCCTACCCTTCATCTCCCCTCCTCCCATGTTTGGCCTAAATGTCCTCAGAAAAAGCTTCAGGACAACTCTGATGTTTTCAAGTTGATCTGTCTGAAGTTTCAGGGAGTGTTAATAGAAAAGAACCTTTTTTAGGCTCTGGAAGCTACCTTCTGCTTTTGTGAAACAAGGTTTTGGGTTTGTTTGGCAACAGTAACAATCTAAACTTTCCTTTAACAGAATCATGATGAAACCTGGAGGAATTATTTTTCTGACATAAATTTCTTCCCAAATGCTGTTTACACCCACTGCTACGACTCTTCTGGAACGAAACTCTTTGTGGCCGGAGGCCCTCTTCCATCAGGACTTCATGGGAATTATGCTGGTCTCTGGAGCTAGTGATAACTCTTTATAAATGCTGATCTTTACACAGATTTCCACTTTTCTTTTCCTTTTTTTAACAACAAAATTGTGTGATGCCATTGATTTCTGATTTAAATGCAAGTTATTTTTTTGGCAGAGTTTCTGTTGGTCTCCAACAGTTTTGTACATCTTTTTGAACCAGTTTTTTTGCTTTGATCTCCTTGATCCTTTATATGATGGTTTTTTTAATTCCCTGTTTATTGTATTTACTCCAGATGACTCTTCTCCCACATTTAGGCTATCTTGGCCATGTGCCCCTTCCCCTACTTTGCTGTGAGGTAGGATTCCTTCCTTAAAGAGTGGTTGCTCCTGGGCTTTCTGTGAAAGTCTAGGGGTTTTGTGTCAGTTACATTACATGGAGTGAGGACTACTTGTAATTAAAAAATATTAAAAATATTTATAAGAGATAAGCTACTACTTTATCTGCAGAGCCTGGCCCTGGCCTGGGTTGATCTTATTTTTTAAAAGTACAAGTCTAATGACACTGTTTATACATAGAGGAGTACAGTAATTTTAAGCTGTACTCATTGGAGCCCAGGGACAGATTCCCCAGGAGTATTGCCCATCAAGCCCAAACTGCAGAAGTGCAGGAGTTTTCAGAAGTGCATTTGTATCTGAATGGTAGTTTTCAGCAGTGCCAGGAGCAAAAATTGTTCTCTGTTCCTTTGCTGTCTGTCCCAGGTATCAGCTTGCACAGCTGGAGTTTGCATAGGCTGTTCTGCAGCGTGACTATTGCAGGGGGACATTACATGGAAAGCCTGCAGAGTTGCTGAGAGGAAATGGGAGCTAGGGGCATGAGTGTTCTTGTCATTCAAAATGATGAGCCAAGGCTCCTGAGTGTGCTGCTGCTGTAGCTCATGGGTTCTTCATAAACTGCCTAAAGCCCACGACCCTTTTTGTCCCAGGTTGTGGAAACCTCCCATTTTAGCTGTTCTTGTTGTTAATCTCCTCTAATAAGTCAATGTAATAAATAAAGTGGTTTTTTTTCCAAAGCTAAAGAGTGCATCTCAGACTTAACTAACGCAAGCTAGAAGCTTTCCATGTAGCAAGGTAACTTGCTGTTAGCTCATGTTGCACTAACACCTGCTGTCATCCTGCTTGCTATAGGAGAAGCTCAGTCTTTCCCCAAATCCCCAGCTGTTTTCTGCATTCAGACTGCCTTGAGCTTCATGTGGGAATGGGTGGGGAGAATAGGTCTGATGACCTTCAGGTCCAGCTGTGAAATGTGTACATTCCAGGGTGATGGTTTTACTTACTACTTGGCTGAAATGCAGGACTCCAGGGTGCTCCTCCTAGCCTTTTGGCAGGCACCAAACTCATAGCTTACTGCTTATGCCTCTGTCCTGCTGGAGTGAATGCCTTTGCCCTGCCCCTGTCACTGGTGGAGCAGAGTGTGCCTGTACCTCACTGCTTTGGTGCCAAATGGGCAGCTGGTTGAAGCTGAGAAGACAAGGCTGGGACATACACTGTTCTTCTGTCTCTGCTGGATATTACAGCCACCACTGCAGAGTAGCTCTAGTCCCTTACGCAGTTCCCGCCAGACTGCCTAGAGCTAGTCTATGTGTGTTTTTCTGGTCCCTCTCATCTTTGTACTCGGTATCTTCATCAGTAACGCCAACCAGTGAGCCTCAGGCTTAATTTCCAGTTGGTATTAGAGGCTTGGATGGAAATCTTGCAAGGAATGCACTTCCCTCCCATCCTGGTGGAAATCCTGGCCAGAGAAACACTCTACCAGATGTGCACCTGTCCCAGAAGTATAATTTACTCACACTGAGCACTGACATGGGTGCTTCACAAATAGATCTTCTTGCAGCATTTCATAATTCTACTTCCCTTGTGGGTTGGTTGCTTAAACGGAATGAGTTCACGGCGCTGTGTGTGTGGCTATTCAGGCTTTTCTCTGAACAGGGACAAATTATATACCATGGAGTAGCAAAGGAGCTCTCCAATTTTATGTAGAGTTGTTCATTGTTTTTCAAAGATGTCATAATGGTGTGTGTGTTGTTCTGTGATGGCAACACATTGCTTTGGTTATTTTAGAGGTTTTGAGAAGTGGAAGTATGCAGAGAAAAACAAGCGTTGGTGAAGTATGGCAGGTTGTGTATTTCTAGGATGATTCCTTCAGCTACTGTGTAAGATTACTCTGTTGCAGGGAACATGTTCTGCTTAGCTTTTTTTATTTGGGCTTGTTTTGAGGTACTGCTTTTTTTTTTTTTTTTTTTTTTAAAGAAATAAGACACTTGAGTCTACTTGAGTGTCCTCCAATTCTGCTGAAACAACACTTACTAGTTAGGCACTTAGTGTCACCAGTGCCAAAGGAGAACTTGTGGTGTGGAAATTCTAGTCCTGATGGTGATCTATTAATTGAAGCTTATTGCAGGTCTGGGTGAGGGGACAAAAAGGGTATTTGGATGGACTGAGCTTCAACCTCCAAACACAAAGGCTGATCTTTCTGCAGTCAGCAGAGTCTCTGGGTTACTGAAGGGGTACCCCTGGAAAGTGTCCCTCTCTGCTGACTGTGATCTCCCTAAGTACCTCAATGTGTGGTCCTAAAGCCTGGTAGTGTGAGTGCCCTTTTTTTTTCTTTTTTTTTCCTGCATAGGAAACTCTGGAGAATTCTCAGAGGAATCTGGACAAGGATGTGAAATTCCTCAAGTCTCACATGCCTCTGTGTATTCTGCTTTCAGGGTACTTTCTTGCAAAGATGACTTCTCATGGTGAGGGGTCCATCCTTGTTGCTGTCTGAAAATCCCCCAAAAAACTGGACACAAACTAGACAGTGCTGCAAGACTGCAAACAAATTGGGCCAGAAAGAACTTAATTTCTAGCCTGTTTTAGTGGTTTTAAATGCTTATAGTGATACAGATGTTGTTTTAGAATATTTGTGGTTGGTCATCTGTCACTTTTGGTCCAGTCAGTGTTAGAAATTGAGGCAAAGGGGATGATATGCTAACTGTCCAAATATAAGTGATAGGAGAAACAGGAGAAAAAGCCAGGTTTCCTTACTTGATTTGATTTTGTTTCCCTATTGGGTTAGATACTGGAATTGAAATTCAGGATCATGGTGAAAAAGGCAGGGATTTCCTATCAAAAGGCAGGAATGGCTGTATGGCAGGGAATCTCCAGGCTCTGCGTGGCAGTGATTTGGGGGCACCCTGTTATTGAAATGATAGACTCCTGCGATGGATGGAGTTGAATCTTGTGACTGTGGTTCAGTAGCTTCTTGAACTGAGCTTCATGCTCTGGTGAGACCCAGTGGCATGCCCTTTTTCAGATGGTCTGATCTTTTCCAATGTTTCTTTAATGATTTCCCTCCCTTGCTCTTTCCTGTCTTCCAGAATGGTGTGTTTGGGGTTGCCTCCTCCACCCCAAATCATCCCAGTGTTTACTGTAGCAGTATTGTACTTGCAGAGGTGACCTCTGTCGAGCAGAAATGGGCTTGCTGGCATTTTGTCAAGCCATGCTTGAGACCTTCAATTTGCTTTATTTTAAACCTTTGAGTTTAAACCTAGACCTTTGAGGCTGGCTCAGACTGTAGAACTGGGCAGTTGCCCTCATACATGTTTGACTGATGGGATTACACAGCAACAGTCTATTCCTGGTGGCGGGAACAGATTCTGGTTTATCTAGTGTTAGGCACTTGAAAGAGAGAAAAGAATTTTAATCAAACAGAACTTCAGAGTTTTCTTCCTGCTATTGACTTTTCAGTCACATGGGATCTTTTGTGCTGCTGGTGAGTGTAGGAAGCAGTTAATTTTACCACTTAGCTCTTTTCAGTAGACTAGCATGTTAATTTGGATATCTTTGGGTGTTATATTTTCAGTATTCATAATCACATGTAATCAAACTAGTGACTAAACTATGAGTTTGGTAATACCCAGCTTGTAAGTACTGGGTGGTGACTCCTCAGTAACAATTGGGTGTTAATGTGATGGATGTTACTAAGGAGGCAGAAGCTACTTTGCAGTGTTGGCTTGAACATAGCAGTGAGGGTGGTGCTTATCATCTTCACCAAACACCTTTTTCCTGGTAATTCCTCCAGCTTTCTCCCTTGTACAGTCAAGTCATCCAGGGAGAATTGCTAGTGCTCTGCTTGGGTGCTTTCTGGGATTGTGGTGAAGAAGTGAGTCTGTTTGTTTGGTTCCCTCATCAGTGCTGCTGGTGTTAGTCCAAGGTGAGTAAATTACCAAAGAATAGTAAATAGGTGTTTGTTCCTAGTCTCAGTTGTTCATTTTGCACATACATCCATTTTTAAGATTCACTGCAAGAGTGCCCAGTGATCTTACTGGACTTAGTCTGTCCACAAATGTTACATTGACATTGTGGGTGACTCTTGTGACTCCCTTACTGAAGGGGACTCCTGAACTTCATTATGGGGATATATTTGCTGCCTCGCTTTCAAGTCTTTGGCAGCTTTTTGTATCTTAATCCTTAAGATACTTATGTATCAGTCTTTTTTTCTCCAGAATTTCATCCTTTTCCTGCACCTGAGTACTTGCTTTGTACATAGCTTGCAGCTGCAGAGTTAAGAGTAAAGTTATGATCCAGCTATGTTGAGTGGTGGTTTGGTGTCTTAATTTCTGCCCCTCAGCTGAGAGGCACTTACTGACCTTGTGAATTAATGTCCCTCACCTGGTGCAGCTGTGAAATAAAGCAGGCTTCACTAGACCCTTCATGGAGGTCACCTGTTTTGTTTGTGTGCAAGGAACCAAGAACAGATAGGCTGTTAGTTGCTGCGTCTCGGCAAAGCAGCAGCATCTTTCAGCAGCCAGGTGGGAGCTCTGAGATCTGCTTGTGGTGGTCTGATACCCTTATTTTCCATAACCCCACTTTTCCAAGGTTCTTAATTTGCTTCTGTCGCAATTGCTGCTATGACTAAATTAATGAACCGGGGTACAGCTCATTCATATGACCACTGTTGCAGAGCTGTGTGTGATGCAGGCGGAGCAGATCCTCTGGCCAGCCTGCACTGAGTCCTGGACTCCCATGCTAGCCATGTCTAGCTTAAAAACAAGTGAAAATCCCCGTGTGCACCAGTGGCCACCTCACAGCCAGAGCCTGTGATGTGACCTCAACTTAAAATACATTTCTGAGTGTTGCAGTGCCTTCGGTAACTTACCTGAAAGTCTCTGAAGCACAGACAGCAGGAATTTGTATATGTTGCAGGTGAGGGAGAGTGGAAAGGAGAATACAGCCACATCTTGTCTGAAGGGATCTCCTGCATATGCTTTCCCTTGCAAGCAGGCACTTTGGTGTGCAGTGAAAATGGGCAAGGGAGCACAAGAGAAAAGGTGAAAGCCCACCAGTGTTTGGTATTGCTCTCAGGACTCCTGAGGAATTTAAAAACATAGAGGGGATACTTGTTCATTGCTCAGGAGGTACTTGTGAAAGGGCTTAATCAGAAACATTTTCAGAGGGATCAAGTAGATATCCCTGTCATTCTTGTTTCTCCATGTTAATTTTCAAGGATTTAAAATAAGATGTATTTTTTGCTTGTGATGCTGGGTTTCTTTATCAAAACCATGTGGTACCTGGCAAATTAAAAGAATGCTCTTGACAGAAAGGAACCTTCCCAACTAAAAATTGAGTGCCATTTTCTAGTATCATGCTGGGAGCAGTATGATCTAAGAAAGCACACACAGATCTAAAACAGGGTGCCACAGTTGGCAGAGTCAGGAAAATGTGGGCTGCTTGACCATTTCTGTACCCAGAAAAACACCAGGTAAAACACTTGATTGTATACCAGTTGTAGTCATTGGACTGAAGCTGAAAGGGTGTGTGAAAACCCTTGCAACATAGTGTGATGTCTCTATAGTCCTAGATGTTGATTGTTTGACCTCAGAACAAAAATCTAGGAGTCAATACATTGTTTTCTTAGGAACTGCTTTTCTAGATTCCCTTGTTAAAAGGGAAAATTCAGGTGCTGAATCTTAAAAATCTCATTAAACTTGTACTTTTTATTTGCCCATTCAACTGGTCTCGTTCCCTTTTCAAGGCCTCCCACAGTCTCAGGGTATATAAATCGCTATGACTCATCCAAATAATACCGAAATGGACCAACCAGAGGTTAATGTGCCTTCCTCTTCTGGTACCTTGATATTCGTACAGTTATCTCACAAACTCATCACTGTCTTAGGGCTGGGTACATGCATTGTCTTTTTCTAAGATATATGTTCTGAAGTTGCAACAGGTTTGTACTGTTACTTGTGACTTGTTCCATTGGTTTTAGGATGTGGTGTAGACACAAATCAATACACTGGTTTGTTTTGGGATCAGTCTTACCTGTGACATCTATCAGTGCTTGCTTGTATGTTAATGTGTACACGAATGCTGGATCTTCCCCATTGCCTATGATGTACTTGTATATGATGCACAAACTACACAAGGTGTTTTAAAATGTGCAGTGATCACAACTTGTTTCCTGAGACTAGGATGTCCTACAGTGAACTGTTTTTAATGTTTTTTTTTCCCAAATGTATTTAATAATTTCTAAAGCCTTGGGGGTGGAGGCGGGGAGGTTGGAAATAATTGGGACTTGCTGACACTTGCTTGCTTTTGTTCTGAATCCAGGGTCTGATGTTTGTTAACAAACTCTTGCAATTCCACCCATTTAGTAGAGGCTTTCTCAGCTCGCTGTTTCTGTCATGAGCTATGTCAGAAACAGCACTGGATCCTGAACTGTATCAGAAGCTGTCAAGTGAAGTAGTAACAGCTCTCTTTAAATGTTACAGTGCACATTTTTAACTAAGGTAAAACTGTTCAAAATTATTGATGCAGTTTGCAAGTGGAACAGTGGGAAATCGCAGATGGTATGTGAAATCAGCCTGTCTGCATACGGGGCTCAGTGTTCAGAATTACCTTGTAAATTGTTTCTCCTCTCTGAAAAGTGATTTGTGTTTTGTTTTGTGTTTTGTTTTTTGTTTTGTGTTTTGT
>VYZV01019328.1:14720-27725 GCA_013401275.1 Pandion haliaetus
TTTTGTTTTGTTTTGTTTTTTGTTTTGTTTTGTTTTTTGTTTTGTTTTGTTTTTTGTTTTGTTTTTCTTCCAATACAAAGACATGACATGTTTGGCTTTTTCTGAATTGGCAAAGGAAACCTTTGTTCTTAAACTCAAACTGACATCTGGAATTTGGGCTGAGTTTCTGTCCCTAATGCAGAGAGCAGAGGATGGCGTGATTGATACAAGATGTCCCTTCCCAGCTGTAAGGTTAATTTGATCGTAAGAGCGTGGAAACAGGAACACTTTCACTCACTGTGGTCTTCAATGGGCATGCATATCCATAATTAACTGAAGTACAGTACTGCCTTCTGTTGATCCATGAGGCTATCTTTGTTTTTAGAATCGGCTTGATTAATCATCAGCGTATTGACATTAATATGCGGTCAAGGAGCTCTAATGTACCTGTATTTCCTGTGCTAGCTGTATCTGTTCTCTCTGTACCCCAGTACAGACTTAATCTGAAGTTCTCTTTTTAGTTCTTGCTAACGTCGGAGTTTCTTCAAATTCAGTAAGGTCCTGTTCTGTCACAGTCACTTTTCAGAGTAGAACAGATGGGTTTAACTTTGTTTTGTAACCTTCAGCACCTTCCTCTTCTCCCATTCTTCCTAGTTCACCTTTAACAATCAGTTCAAAGCTGGTTGCAAGTCATAATAAAAAGAAAACCTGTAGCCCACTGTAGAAAGATCACTCTGTGCTTTTACCATAAACTTCAGTGGCTGGCTGGCTGCCTCAGAAGTGGAGACTCCACTCCTGTGCAGTCTACAGAAGGTGAAATTCTCTTACATCTGTATTGTACAGTGGATTTCAGCAGATCAGGAAGTGGAGGTGCCCTGCGTCTGCACCCAGAGTGTTTATTAAACTGATAAGTGGTGGTTTAGTCAACCAGAGAACTAGCATCTTTGGCTGCTACTACTCAATGTCATAACTAAAAATTTCATTAAGGGCAAAGTCAGGAGGGTGCATCACTGACTTTCTGCTGACTTGATCCCATTTGAAGGCTTTCCCCTCAGATTTTTTTTTTTCTTTTGCATATTTGGTGGATTATGAAAAAACTGTGCTATACTAGGGCTATGAGCTATACTGTAACCCTGTGCTCAAAAGGCAGAAGTTACTATAATCAGCTTTGGCCAGCAGTAATGCCTAGAGGCTGGCTACGCTTGGAGATGAGCTGGTAATGGAGCGTTTGAGCAATGGAAGCGTTGAGGCTTTGCTCCATCATGCTTTATACTTACATGAGTGCAGATTAGTTGCTCCAGAGCTTGTGAAACTGCTGGTCATCCATCTTCAAATGAGATGGGAAGATGGCACAGGGAAGAACCAGTTTCCTCAGTGGTCACTCACTCACCCTTATCACTCAAGGTTACCAATGCACTTGTCTCTTTGTTTTCTTGATTGACTTTGACTAGTGTGCTTTGCAGCTGCCACCAGCCACCTCCATGTGCTTCCTGCTGTGATGATGGCCTTGTCTGCAGCTCTTTCCACCTGTTTCGTGGTTGATGTGCAGGGGTGTAACAGGCCAGCTAGGATTTACAGTTTCAGTTGGCTGCACTGTGCTTTGCTCTCAGTGCAGGTGTGATAGTGGGACCATTGCAAAAATGTCTGGATAAGTAACTTCTAACGGGCTCTGTCACTCTTGCTCAAAATGCTGTGTCTCCATTCTCAGCCTCTCGTCCCGGCCTCGCTCCTGTCTTGCCACCCTCTGCCCCTCAGGACTTGAGCGAGTTCCCTGCCCTCTGAAGGCTTACTAGTTCAGGTACCAGTTCTGCAAAGCTGGGGGGCACCTGTTAAAGCCCTGGTACAGTTTGAGACTTCTACACTCGCTTAGGCACCAGCCTGCTGAGTTGTGGCCTTGCTTACAGTCTCCCTATTTATATGACTCAGCCTTGGATATCTCCTTGGACTGGTATCCCCCTTTCAGTCTGAAAGGCTTTGTTCCAAACTTACTCCTGCTCCATGAAGGAGTTGATTCCTGTTCTGCTGGCTGTTTCAATTTGGTGGCTTTTGGTTCTCTCATCATTTCTTCTCGGGCTCGCTGCATATGTACAAAATTGTACTGACTTTCTCAGCTCTCCTGAACATGGTACAGGGGCCCACCCTGTGAGGCATTGGAATTAGTTGTCTACTTCCAAGGTGTACAGAAACAAGGATGTCTTACACAAACAAGTTTTAGGGAGGAAAAGCAGCTGCATACAAGTGGAAAGGTATCTCTGGATAGAATCCGTGAGGAAGCAGTTTAAGAATTTTAAATAGAACAGTAACTGAGTTTTTTGGTTTCTTTTTTAAAAATTGCTTTAACAGTAGGTTTGTCTGTGTTCTAATCCACAGAAAGTTGCAATGTAAACTGGGTTTTTCTGTTCATCAATGCAAAATGTGCCTCTCAACTATAATGCAAAAGTCAGTCTCTGTCTCTCTGTTTGCAATGGAAGAAGTTTAACTGAAGACTGATTTAATGTGTTTCTTGCTCTTACATGTAACCATTCACACAGCAGTCCTTGCTGGTCTTCCCCAAGCACCATATAGCACTATCCCTATTTAAAAGCAAAATGGGGATTGCATTGAGCAGTGGAACCTGCTGAACTTCCTTGGTTTGAGAGACACTGGAGAGAAGAGTCCAGGTTCCATGTATTTTAAATACAACTTTAAACCAATGCAGCTACTCTCTCAGATCAGCACCACTTCCTACCTTTCCCTCCATTTAGGTGGGAATTTAAAAGTAAACCCAGCAATATGTGATCCAGTTGACATGCTTGCAGGTGGAATATGGGGGTTTTGAAATTTGAGTATTGAGATTTCTCTTGTGCAAGAACTCGGTGTGGGTGCAAGAGCTTGGATCTCGGATTACAACTCTTCTGCCAGCTTGCCAAATGCAATCAAGTACTCTGGACTCTTCTGAAGAAGACTGTGGTAGAAGAGCTGTGAAGGTGTAGGCTGGAACTGATCATTTCAGGTCATCTGTGTGTTGCTTGACTACATGGACAATGTAACAGTGATTTTTACAGATTTCTTTCCATGTGTCAGTCACAAATAACTCTTAATTTGCCATTTGGAGAAAAACTGTTAATAGACATATTTCCAGATCAAATTAAGACCCTGATTTTCCATCTTGCTTTAACCGGGTTACTGTGTTCACATGCCAGAAAGATGTTGCTCTTTGAAAAAGCATGTTAGTGTATGTGGCAATGACCCATGCACTTTTTAAATACCTAGATCTGTACATTCTCACCTGAGTATCGTTAACCATGCTGTAGTCTGACAAATGGATCTTTTATTACTGCCCTGTTATATAGATAATTGTAATTAACTGCAGTTCGTTTTTTCCACTACTTGAAGTTGTGTGATTCAAAATTGGTGAACAAAGTATTTGTGCATCTTACTATGAATATCTCTAAATAAAATGTATTTGTATAGCATGTTGGCTTGGCTGATGTTTTCCTTTATTTGCTAATCATCCCACTGCAAGTGAATCCAGGGTGGTTTGAGAGCAAGGGGGCTTGGGTTTCTCCCTGTAACAGTCCAGCCTCTGTATTGACATGATAGATTCAAAGGAAATAAAATTAACTGTGGTTTTTCCTTCACCAGTGAGTGGACTGATACCCAAAGGGCAGGTTCTCAGCTTATTCCTGTTTTTTTGCCACTTAAACATCAGTCCTGTTCTCTGTACAGCTGCAGTAACACTCGTCGCTTCTTCCATAGGAAATGTATCTAACAGCAGAGTTGGGACTGTTACACTCTTGAAAGCATCTCTTTCCTGTTCTCCTCTTTTGGTACCTCATTTGTTCCGAGGCAAGAGTTTCCTTTCAACCACTCGTATTTCCTTCTTAGAAAAATACTGTTAGAAGTGTTGGACAGTACAGATACTTAACTGTCTACCTATAGGTAGGTATAGGACTAAGGGGTTTCAGAAGACTTTGTGTACCAAAACTGCACCTGTAGCAGTAGATCTTCCACCGTATTTCCACTGCACAGGAGAGTGAGGCCTCTGTCCAGCTGTCCTATTTCACTGCCTCTCCTTCCATGCCTAGAATGAGGAAGGTTATTCTTTGGAGAAGAGGAATGTCCTTAAGATATCTAAGCTTAAGTTTAAGAGGTTAAGATCATGTGCCTAAAAGCTGCTCCTGCATCCCCATATTCACACTCAGCCTCACCCTGAGGGGCTAGTTTCTATGGTCATGGACAAACTGCAGCTTTGTATGCAAGCTGTGGGGGACCGTGTCTCCAGCTGCACCGTTTCTCCTCCCTGTGCTATGCCTTACTGATGCCTTAAAATAAGGGCTGGAGTTGAAAGACTCGATTGTATTTTTGTAGCGCTTAATTTATGCTTGCTTGAGCGACTTTGAAACTTTTGGTATGTAATAAAACCTTGAGTATTGCTAACAGTATGCACAAATAGATAAGCCTTAAGTTCTGCTGAGCTTTGTGATTAAAACCTGCCAGGACCAGCTAACTAGGAAGAAGAGATGAACCACCTGAGATGACCTGCACTGCACATGCCTCAAGAGAGAGTTCAATTGGTGGACACCAAGAAAATGATTACCAGAGGGTTTCGAAGACCCCAGAAGACCACTGACCCATTTAATAGCCTATGCCCAAAAGGGTGGACACTATGTAAATGATTTCTGGGAAATAACATGAATATGTACAACAATTCCAGGAAATGTAATGAATGTGTATATATTAGAACAATATAAGCTTTGCTTGCTGTAGGTAACAATATGCATGCTAGGAGGAACTATACCCTGTGCATCCAGCACTGCGATAAAGAATGCCTGTTTTCTAAAACTCCAAAATTGAGTCTTAGAGAGTTTCTTCAACCGTTTTTTTTTGGTAACATTACTGTGCTTGTGGATGCCAAAAGGGAAAAGAAGAGTCTAGAAAACATGCAAATAACATACTGTCATCCTACTGAGCTTTATACCAAACTGTTTGAGAGCTGAGAGATGCAAAAAAAAATTATCCCTGGCCCTGAAGACATGCAGGAGATGATGGGTTAGGTGTGTGGTGGGATGGGGCTAGAAGGCATCGGTAGCAGTACAACCTGTGGCTCCTGGCTCGTCTCCTGTCATGGCCATGGATTTGGACGAGCTCGTGCTAACCCCTCAGTGTGGAAGCTGGAGCTGCACTGCTTGTGAGCTATGCTCTATTCCTAGATGGTCACACTTGCTGCTACTCCTTCTTAACTGAGAACAGGTCCCTTGTCAGGCTTCTGCTTTTGTTTCTACCCCTAAGCCTCATAAGAGGGTGAAGAGACATTTACTTTAAGCTACAGAAAGGGCTCTGGCAAGGAGGGTTATTAACTCCCCAGCTGCATCGTATGCTCCATCGAGTACAGCATCCAGATGATGTGGGACCTGTGAGCTGACATGCAGGACCAAAAAGGACTTCAGGAAGTACCAAGATAGTACTTGTCAAACTCCTCTTAAATGTGTGTCAAGCTTAAATCTCAGCAATAGAGTCCAAATCCTCCCCCAGCAGCTAATTCTAGCATTCACCTATTTTGTCTCATCATCAGTTCTGCAGGTCCCCTTGCTTTCCCACTCCCTTTGCAGATGAAGCAGTTTGTTCCCTTCTGTGGGGCAGCTCATCTCTTTTTGTTGGAAGGGATTTTTTGTGTTTAATGGCCATGGTCTTCACTCCTTATACTGAACCGTCCAGGTTCCCTCAGTTCTTTCTCACTGGCTGTGCTTGGCGTGTGTGTGTGTGGCAAATCATCATTCCTGGCTGTGGAACCAAGATGAGATCCATTGCACTCTTTGGCCTGGAGCCTGCAGCAGGTCTACGCTGCTGTCGACTGTGCTTTTACAGTACACTACAAACACGGTGGCAGTGCACATTATCCCTTTCAACACTCAATCTGCTGCCTGACTCCTGACTCCCAGCCCAGCTGCTGCAGGTTTGCTTGGCTGTCATCACTTCCCTTCTTGGGTGTATTTTGCTTTTGATCTTTGTGACTTGGGATCTCAGCTCTTGCCAGCTGGTGGCACCGCTGTTGCAGAACAAGGAATTGAAACCAAGATAGCACTGTGGGAATAGTTTCATACTGGTTCTGTTCGTTCTTCCTAGCCGTAGCTGTACTCATGACGTCTGCTTCTGAACAGAGGATCAGAATAGTCTTTTCCAGTGCAAGATACTTTCAAGGTCCAGTAAATGGATTAATAAATTACGAGATGCCAGGAACGCAGTGCTTGAACTGTTCTTTGGGCAAGGGCAGCCCATTCTTTCAGAGATTGAAAGTGAGCAAGTTCACAGAGTATTAGAAAACAAGAGCCTCTTTGCTTTGTCTCCCGACTTCCTCAGTCCCCCCGCAAGCCTCCTTATCTGGAAGAACAAATGCCAGGATGCCTTCAGCCCCCTGCAAGGCTCAAGGGACCTGTCTGCCAATAAGGCATTTGGGAGCTACTGATCAGCAGCTCCAAAGTACCACCCTGCACGGAGAATCTTACCCTCTTCATTAAGGTGTACCATGAGCTGGTAGAGGCAAGAGAGAAGCCACAGGCTGTAAGTGCAGAGCTATGGTCAAAAGGTCAGCTAGACAGTTGCTTGGACTGTTTGTGCTAAAGACACAAACAGAGCAAGGGTCATGTTGCAAGGATGCTGAAGTCTCAGCAGAAAGATTTGTAGCCCCTGTAATCGGTGCCTGTGGTTTTTTTTCCTGTGTTTTCAAATGTTTCCCTGTCCCAGGGGTTTCCTCTCTCCACAGACCCACTGCAGTGTCTGGTGCGTGGTGAACGTTAGGCACACGGACTCATCTACAATAGAAATTTCACAGATTCTAGAAAACTGGAAAGGACATGACTAGATTTAAGGTTGCCTTTGGGGAGACAGCCTGGCAGTGTTGCTGTAAAACTCCTCCCATATAGCAGCTGTATTCTAGGTAGGTATTCACCTAGGGAGCAATGCTGGCTAATTTCTCCATGTATATGAGCCCTAGAAGATGTCTGGAAGCCAAGAGGGTGAGGAACAGTTGGTCAGCACTCAGAAGAACACCTGGGAAAGCACAATCCATTTCCTCACTCACTGTGGAGGCAAACTGTTTCCTACTGCTGAGGGCTGCTGGACACTATGCAGCAGCCAGGCCAGCAAGGATGCCAGTAGAGAGCTATTAAGCTATAACGACTTCTGATCTTGCTCTCTGATAAAATCACTTCACAGAGGCTTTTTTCCCTTCCAGGAAAGAAATTCTAGGAGTAATGATGACTTGTCATGTGCATTTATAGGAGCATCTCTTTCCTGTTAATTGCAGGAGGCCAATTTTAGCTTTTTACCTGTATAAACAGACTACGACTCCAAAAAAATTATTTTCCCTGTTATCTTGGTATATATACAGTAGGCTGCTGCTGTTGCACTTTGAGTGCATTTGGTTTTGGGGAAAGCTTTTAGTCCTGCACTCTGGGCTGCTCAGCTCTGCTTAGGGGAAAGGAAACATCCAGTGCTTGAACATTCTGCGCAGAGCAATAGAAAGTGACGACAGGGAAAAGTCTGGCTCATATGGCATGGATTTTGTTACTACCACACTCTTGGAATAAGAAATGGTCAGAGAGGTCAAGTCATATCCCCGAATGCTGGGTGCCTCTACTCTGTGAATGACAGAATAGCTGAGGTTGAAAGGGACCTTTGGTGATCAGCTAGTCCAACCCCCTGCTCAAAGCATGGTCAACTAGGGCAACCTGCCCAGGACCATGTCCAGTCAGGTTTTTAATATCTCCAATGACAGAGACTCCACAACCTCTCTGGGCAACATGTGCCAGTGTTTGATCACCCTCACAGAAAAAAAGGTTCATGTTTAAATGGAATTTTCTGGTTTTCAATTTGTGCATTATCACTGGGCACCCCTGAGAAGTCTGGCTTCATCTTCTTTAGTCAGTCCCATGAGGTAAGGCACTGGTAAGATCCCGCTGAGCCTTCTCTTCCCCAGGCTAAACAATCCCAGCTCTCTCAGCCTGTAACTGTATGTCAGGTACTTCAGTTCCTTAATCATCTCCGTGACCCTTCACTGGACTCCCTCCAGTGTGCCCATGTCCTTCTTGTATTGTGGAGCCCAGATGTGGACACAGCACTCCAGATGTCTCTCACCAGTACTGTACTGGTGAGAGGAGGGGAACGATCACCTCCCTTCATCTGTTGGTGGCACTCTTCCTAATGTATCCCAGGATGTTGTTGGCCTTTGATGCAAAGGCACATGGCTGGCTTGCGTTCCACTTGTCCACCAGGACTTCCAGGTCCTTCTCTGCCAAGCTGCTTTCCAGATAGTGGGCCCTAGCCCACACTGGCGTATGGGGTTATTCCTTCCCAGGTGCATAACTTCACGTTTCTCTTTGTTGAACTTCCGAAGACTCCTGTTGGCCCATTTCTCCAGCCTGTTGAGGTCCCTCTGAATGCCACCACAACCATCTGGTTTATCAGCCACTCCTCCCAGTTTTGTGCCATTTGTGAACTTGCTGAAGCTGCACTCTGTCCCACTGTTCCAGTCATTAATGAAGATACTCAACAGTATTGGCCCCAGGACTTAGGGTACACCACCAGTGACTGGCCTCCAGCTGGACTTTGTGCCACTGATCACAACACCTTGAACGCAGCAGTTCTGCCACTTTTCAGTCCACCTCACAGTCCATATACCTAGTCCATAGTTCATCAATTTGTCTGTGAGGCTGTTAGAGGAAACAGTGTTGAAAGCCTTGCTAAAGTCAAAGTGAACAACATCCCCTTCTCTTCCTTCATCTACCAAGGCAGCCATTTCATCATAGGTGATGACGTTGGTCAAACATGACTTCCCCAGTGTAAATCCATGCTGACTACTCCCAATCACCTTCTTGTCCTCAGTGTGTTTGGAAATGGCTTTCAGTACTGTTTGCTCTAACACCTTCACAGGGACTGAGGGGAGGCTGAACAGCCTGTAGTTCCCCAAGGTCTCTCAAGCTCACTGATTTATTCGTCTCATTGCCATCTACAAATGGCCCTTTTATAACTTAAAGCAGATGACTGACATTTAACCAGAATTGGCAGATATCCTTGCACATGCTGTTCAAAACATCCTCCTAAAATATATCACAGGATAAAAATGCTTGTAATTTATCCTAAGATGAAGTTTGGGGGAAAACAGCAAATGGTGCAACATCCAGCTTCCACTTTACAACACTATTAGTTTATTACCAATCAATTACAGGAACATTTACATTATCTGGAGTAAGCGAGGGTTGAGATTCCACTAGGCCTGGTAAAATCCAGCAGATAAAAGCAGATGCTCTGTAAGCACTGCAAAAGGCACTGTACAACATGGTGCAAGGATGTTTTTAAAAGTCTCCAGCAGGGCATGAGGATGTTGATGCGGCCCAGTAACTGAATCAGCTTTGCATTTATGGCACACTTCAGCTGAGCTAATCAGCCCTCCCAGAATGAACTAGCTCTGCATGTAAACAACTGGTGTCTCTGGTTGATAAACTTTGAGTTGCCTGTAACTTAAATTAGAAAAGGAACAGGTAAAACAAATTCCTCTACATTTATTCTGGTATAAGCTTGTATAAACTATACCAGCAAAAGGATTTTTTTGCTTCTGAGAACTTTCAACCTCTTAAAGAACAGTTCCTAGTGATTTTATTGGCCCACTTGTAGACAGTTTTAAAAGGACTAATAGACAACTATAAAAGTAGGAGTGTTTCAAAAATAACCTGCTTCTTGTTCAACTAAGAAGCAGGATGCTCTAGTAGTGTCACAGTGGGACAGTAGAAATAGTTGGTTGTTAGCTTATGGACCAACTAGTGAGAAGTAATGTTTGACAGTCAGAAATGGTTTTCTATCACCAGCCCTGAGGTGTCTACACCCTAGAGTTCGTAGAAGCATAGAATGGTTTGGGTCAGAAGGGACCTGTGGTTTGGAAGGGGCCTTTAATGACCATCTAGTTCAACCCCGCTTTCCCCAAGCTCTTTAAGAGCTAGCCAGGGAAACTTCTGGATTCATGGAGATGATTTTAATCTTTGGAAATTTTAAGAGGCTGGAAGCATTCCACTGTTTGAGCAGGGCACAGAGGGGTGACCAGATACCTGTAGACGACTTTCCTTGATGTCATAGGCAAAACAATGGAAAACTGATAAGGGACTTGATTAATAGAGAATTCAAGGCTAGATATACAGTTAATACCAGGCAACAGGGTTGTGTGGAAAATGTTTAACAAAAGCCTGTGTAATTCTTAGAGATTGTTTGGCTGATAAAAGTAACAGTGGAATTAATCGAGGAGTATGACAGAACAAACTCAGCACTTGCCATTAGCAGAGCACGCACTACACAGATTAACAACTGCCAACATCCTCCCCGAAACAGGTGCTTATAGTGAGATTCTGCAGGATCAGTATCAGGCCCAGATGTGTTGAACCTTTTTCACACAGCCAAATTACAAGGTGAGAAAACTTGGACCAAGGGCTGCAGGAGGCACAAAAGAGGGTCTGTCTCCAGGCACACACTGACTCTAAAGGAAGATCAAGCAGTCCAACATGAATTCCCGGGATGATACTGAAGCTTAAACACACAGTCTGGTGGGATTTGCACCTGCGCTGCATTATTCTTCAGCAGTTGGAAAACTGGAAAGGTCACAGATCCTTGTAACAGCAGGTAAAGTCCTGACACTGACAGTAGGTCAGGCCTGGTCAAACCTTCGCTGTGTTTAGTGCAGGGTCTCCTCTCCAAGCCTAAGGTACTGCATATTTGGACTGAGGGGTCTATGTCCCAAAGCCTCCATCAGTTTATTCCTTTAGTTCTCCTCTGGAAGCCTTGGCAGTGAAATATGTCATTTTCTCATTTATATTTACTCCATGTACAGCAGGGAGGAGCCTACAATGCTTTAGTCCTGGTATCCTTGTTTAATTTTCTCCTATTCCAAATACTCCTGGGATGGATTCTGCCTGATATTCAGAGATGCACTCCAGCTGGCACCACACCATCTGACTACAGCATCCCAAGAGCTCTCAGCCTTTGTTGTTCTGTGCTGCACATCAAATATCCATCTTGATTAGCAAAGGATTGCCAAGTCATGATGAAAGAATGCTAATAATACTGATTAAATCTGCACAGATTATGGAGCCACAGACATGTTTGTCACAAAGCTTGTGAAACTTTGTTTAGAGCTATAATTAATTCCCTCCCCCCAGTAGTAATAAAACAAAATACCAACAGCTGCCTCAAGAAAATCAACACTACCTGTGCCCTGTTTGGTCTGAATTTCAATTTAGCTTTAAAGGACCCTCTATCTTATTGGGAAAAGATGGGAATAGGTAGGCTTTGCTGCTTCTGAGCAGTAGGAACTGTCGTAGCTCCTGCCCACCAATGTAATAAATATCAAAGTCAGCCCAGGACGCAGGCTGCTTAAATCTGTCTACTCTAAAAAGAGAAGGCAGAAGTGTGACCACCACCAATTAATTTTCAGATATTGCTTAGGGTAAAATGAGATTTGATGCCCTCTCTACTTATGTGGAGAGTATGGGGGTCAAGGGACAGAGGATAAGCAAACAGCAGTAAAGGAAATAAGACCACAGAAAAGGTCAAAAACCATGGGACAACTCACTGGTGGCACCAGAGGCTGAACAGTGTGATACCTGGTGCCCCCATTATCTTCACCAACCCTGCCTGCTCAGCAGGGTGCCAAGCAGGTACCAATTTCCACATGAGCTAAGCGAGGCCTGCCTTAAAATGCCAGGCCTTACAAAGGAGGGATGCCAGAAAGGTAAACCTGCTACATTTTGGGCAACCAGAGGTGCTGTACAGAATGGGAAAAATGCACAGCAGGAAAAAGCCTGAAGGGAAAAAGTTATTTTTTTCCTGGCTTACCAACTGAAACTCCTCTTCTTAGGGAGTCAAGCAACCTTCCTTCCTTCCTTGCCATCTGTCCTGTCACAGTTCCCTTTAGGTTGCCAGAAGCTGCACCAAGTGCTCTGACATACTTCTGCTGTGCCACTCCCTTGCTATTCTCCCTTCATCCCCAGCATACTCTCGACCTTTTCCTCCTGTGGTGCAGCTATCCTTTGTCCTCGGGTTCCTCCATGTTAATGGGGTGCCTCCCTGCATCCAGCCTAGCAAAAGAGTGTAACACTTAAGAAATTAATGTAAGCGCAGAATTGGCTCCAATTTCCTGACCGCTAAGGCATTGGTCTGAGCAACTGTGGAGAGAACATGTGAAAGAGCCTTTTGATTCTCTAGTCACGTGGATTGTTGGGGATATCAAATAGGTCTGGGATGAAGCCCGCAAGAGAACAACTAGAGAAGGAACAAGGTAACTCCGTAAAACCCAGAACCTGTGTTGGCTCAGCTTGAACACTGGGACCGAGGCATGAAACGTAATGAACAGAACCTGGCAACCTGAGCAGGCTTTAATCTGTGACATAAACCACTCAAAATCAGTCCTGCCAAAACCCTGCAGGGCAGGAAATAAAAAAGCCACCTTAAAATAACAAGCAAAACCTAAAAAAAACCCCTCCTGGTTCGAACCGCTCCTTCGGCCAGCAAAAGGAACCGAGCCATGATTCTGAACGTCCACCCTGTCCCTAAACCCACCCATCCAGGGACCAGGCTGCGCCCGGGGGCGCTGGGGCTCTGACTCCCCGGGGCCTGACAAAGCGCTCAGGCGGGGCCGCCCATCCCCGCAGAAGCCCTTCCCGGTCGGGCTCCACCGGCACGTCAACCCTGCACGGAGCGACCCCAGGAGCGGCTGCAGCCGTGCCCCAGGACCTTCCAAGACGACGAACCGGCTCTAACGCCGACCGGGGGCGGGGAGACCCCGCGGCCCCTCACGGAGACGCTGCCTGCGCCGCCTCCCCTCAGCGCGGCCGTGGGCGGGACCAACCGTCCCCTTCCACCGCGCGCGCTTTGGGAAAGGAGCGGTGGCCCTATCACGTGAGGGGGAAGGGCCCGGCTTCACCCGCCTTGCTCACGTGGTGCCGGGGATAGGCGGAAGCGCCGGTGGATGGGTGTACGCTAGTGGTGTATGAGGGGCGAGGCAGG
>VYZV01019328.1:28492-39640 GCA_013401275.1 Pandion haliaetus
CGAACATACACATACACCACCCCCCCCACCCCCCCCAGGGGCGCGGGTATGGGCCGCTGGGTAGGCTGAGGTTGCAGGCAGCTTCCTCCTTGCCCCTGTCCGGGCTCGTGTGGGACTGGGAGCTCACCCGACCCCCGGTGGGTGCTGGGAGAGGTGGGTTAGCTTTCCACCTTCTTCGTTTCGGGAGAGTGGGTCCTGCACCCCATCCTGCTTGTTCCTCGTCTGCTTACAGCTGTGAGTTTCTTTCCTGAGGGGTTTGTGTTTCTCGTGGCTCTGTGGGCTTGGGGGTGTGAGGGAAGCGGGGTGCAGCTGGACCCCTCAGAAGAAAAGCAGTGCTGGTGGAAGGTTGCGTGCCTTTGGGCTCCTTCCTAACCTCCAATCAGGCCAAAGAAGGACTGGCAGCACAGAAAGGGAACAAGTGGGTGAATAACTTGATTTGTGCCTTTGGGCTTTACTTCCATGTTGTCTTTATGCATCTCCTTCTTGGGTGCTCCCTTGCTGGTGGGGATGGGTAGGACAGCTGTGTCACGGTCACAGTGTTGCTACGGAATTCACTGACAATAACATCTTGACAGCAACAGTAGGTTACTTGAGGACATGGTGATAAATGAACTGTTCTGTCTGTTAGCCTTCTCTACCTAGTCCTCACTCACCCCCGACTACATGTGGTTGATGAGAACTGGAAGTCAGGGTATGGCATTGCTATTGGGCTGGCTTATGTTGCATTTAAAAACAAAAAAGAAAGCTCTTCTGTGTTTGCTGTTGTTGTTGAAGAAAATTACAGCAGGAAGGTGACCTGGTAGAAACCCTTCTGCAAGAAACTGGATGTAGAAAGGGACCTGGTGCACCTTTGAGCCTGATGGCAACGATCTGAACTCTGTGATGTGAAATAGATTTAAAAATATGTGCTGAAACATCTGCAGTGCTGTTGAGCAGCTCCCAGATGGCATTCAGGGTCAACTTCGTTTGAAGCTTCTCTGACAGGTGTGTTAACATCAGGAGCATGGAGAGGCAGAGCCCTCTTGGTTGTGTTCAAAGGAACATGCAGTGTTGTGGAACAGAAACTTCGGGTTTGGTGTGGAGCTATGTAAGGGGAAACTCACAAGGGCCAGCCCACTTTGCCTCTAGCTGCCAAGCAGCAGTCGGTCCCTAGTCATCTCAATTCGAGTAAATGCTGAGTGCTTATAATACAGCAGCAGATCAAGGCGATAGCCTCTGGGGCGGTGGTGGCTGGTGAAATGGAGGGGCCATCCTGGCATGAGAGCAGCTGTTTTTTTCAAGGAGAGAAATTGGAGCTGGATGTGAGGGAAGGGAAGGGAGGGGGAGGATGTGTAGGCCTAAAGGAGCAGCGCTTGCCATTGAAACTGAGCCCTTCACAACAAACGGCAGCGACTCAGCCTTCAGAGGCTTTGCTTTTTTAATGTTTACCAGGCCCTTTTAGCAATTCCCATGATTATATCACATTCTCTGGTGGAATCTGGGTTTGGATTCCTACATGGCTGACTCAGTATTTATACCTGGGCCCAATCTATCTGTGGTAGTTTGACCTAACTTGTTTAAAGAATTTTTTTTAACCTTACACTAGGTAACTTGAAAGCAAGGAAGGCTAAATCACTTTTCAACATTAATGATGTTTTGGGACTCCTGGAGGGTTACATGGAGAAACTGGATTAACTGGTGTAAACCAATTTTGATGCAGAGTCTGGAAAATGAGCCAGCTTTTCTGTTTATAACCTCAACAATCTTGGTAACTTAAAGGAGGGAGGAAGGAGTGGGAGTTTTATCAGCATATTGATTTTAAAAAAGTGTTTCTAGTATTAAAAACAAAGTCATGGAAATTCAGAACTTGAGGCTGTTTCACTTGTGTTGTTTTAGCCAGTCCTCAAAACAGCTCCTGGTGCCATGACTTGCAAAAGCATTTGACCATTTGAGGGGACTTTGTAGTTACAGACTCGCCACTAAGATCCTTAGCTAAGGAAGCTAAGGGAAAACCCAACAAAAAAAGTCTTGTCTGTTATCAGAAGCTATTATTTTAAATTTTTTTTCTTTTAGGTCTTCCAGTATTTAAGCTACCATTTTAAGACTTAGAAGCAGATTTTTGATGTTTCATATTTCTTCCATGGACTTTTATTTTATTCTACTTTTCTCATAGAATGCCATTTTTGGTATGTTTTATAATTGTTGCTGGTGTCCCTAGTGATACTGATCATAGCAGAATAGTATGCTGATTAATAGTGCTTCAGAAATGTATGTATCACAGACTGTTAATACTCTGTTAATAATTAGTATCGATAGTATTACTATTAATAGTGATGTTTACTTACAATTTCAATAATGTTTAGTACCAGTACTTGGAATAGGATCTTCATGAAAGAATAGGAATACAACTTTATATCTTTTATTAATCTTTTTATTTATCTTTGTCTTTTATTTGGTTAAAGCACATAGGCAGGACTCTGAAGACGTCTTGTTGCAATGTTTTGGACTGCTTAAAGAATCACCTCCAATGGTATTAGTAAAAATGATTTAATAGGAATTTATAAAAAAGTGCGACTTTACAGAATTCCACAGCAAGGTTCACTAATATTTAATAATAGATGAAACATACACAGGAAAATTAAGTTAGAATCAAACTAAAATTATGTATACAGAAACCAAAGATGCAATAGGGTAAAAGAGAAACATACAAAGGAAAATAGAGTTAAAATTGATTTCTCGTGATTTGTACAGAGATTGGGAATGTGAAAAAGTAGAGTAGACCCTCCTGTTGAGTCATGAGGTTCAGAGAAGACCCTCTTGCTTTCTAAACTCCTGTCGGAGTCTGGGTGTGGCTGGATCGATTCCTAGTCTCAGACTTGGTCAATGGTTTTTATCTAAAGAGATTATAATAGCACCCTGAGATTCACTAACAGGTGAATAAAGTTCATGATAGATTTGGAAAGCAATATTTGTAATATACTTGCTAAGGAATATTCAGGTTAGTACACACATGCATAAAGACACTAAGAGATATATACCTAAGTGAGTAAAAGAGGTATACCTGTTAAAAATTCCCCTCGAGTTCAGTGAAAATATTCACGTCAAATGCTTTGGCATCTTTCACAATGGGCGAAGGGCTGAGCCTCAAGGAGCAGAGAGTATCAGCCCAAGTCTCATCAACTTTTGGCGACAGACCTCCAGTCTTTGCAAACAGAAAAGTTTGCGAGCTCTGAGAGGCATCCCACTCAGAGGGAGATGCTAGTTGCAGCCCGCTGCAGTCCAGGAGAGCTCAGAGTGTCTTACGTAGTACCATTGCTTACAGGTTCGGGAGGTGATTGGCTTTAGTCATCAGCAAATTACTGGGATTCTAATTGCACTGGTACCGTTAGGCATGAGTCGCGATTCAGATAAGGAAGGCTTCAGGGCTATCAAAGAATGAGTTAAGGTTCAGATACCAGATGCTGCACGGTGGTTAGGAGAGGACAGAGAGATGTCTCAAGGTTGTCAGGAGAGAACTAATTATCTCTTCCCATCCCCTGCCTCCACCAGGCAGCAGGAGTCCTTGGGACGGTCAGCTCGACTCCCTGTCTTAGCCATGCAAGAGTTCCTGGTGCGGTCAAGGGATGCTTAACTGCCCAACTCACTACACTTTCGCTAAGGCATAGAGAGACTTCCCGAGTTTGTCGATCAGCCCAGAGAGGGGCAAGAAATGCACCACCACAGTTGTGTTCTGTGCTTGGGTTTGAAACAGCCTCATATGACGCTGGTAGAAGAGGAGCCAAGTGACTTGTCATCCCCTTCATAAGATGACAGATTAAAGAAATTCAGTGTTGTATTTGTATACTTCAGAAGTATTGAATGGAAGGTGCTAGAGGAAATATGAGTAATACCCACTTCAATGTTGTTATTCTGCTGGAGCTTTTTCTTGAATTTTGGATTTTTTTCTGATACAGTCTGCTCACTTGTAGCCCATTGAGTCCTCTTTGCTTTTCAGAGAAGACCTAGTCTGGACTTGTACTGTTTTTCATATAACTTTCCTAAACAGGTTGTGTTTATTAAAGTGAGAGCCAGGATGAAAGGTTGTGAAGTATCTCCTTTGCAATTACTTAAGGTTTGTATTTTGCAAAAATCGTACAAAGGGTTTCTCCGTTTTTCTTTGACATGAAAGTCCATGCTTTTTAATTTTGGCTGTCTAAACTGGCAGTTTGTTGGAACTCCCCATGCACCTGGGGCTGCTGCAGTCTGTTTCACAGGTGTGGTACCTTCAGCCCTTTTCCCCCCTACTGCTTCTCAATGCTGTGAAGAGCAAACAGTGACTAAAGACAGACAGATTGGAGGTGATACAGTCTGATGCCTAAGATCTCATGGCTTGCTCAGCTTGCTTTTGCTCCATTGTAACCATTTTGCTGAGCATATTGTTTTATTTATGTTCTCTCTAGATTGTAAAACTTGTAAGATTGGTTGTGTGAACAACTTTGCGCAGTTTCCTTTCATGAAGTTGTTTCTACTCTCAGTTCTCTTGAAATTCTCTTTTTTTGTCCAGCTGTCTTTGTGAAAGCTGCAAGATACTGTGGCTTCTTTTGAAGGTAAACTTGTCAAGCTTTTTCCCTGCTCCTTCCCCAGCTTCTTAAATCAGTGTTCCAACAGATGAGCTTGGAGTAGTCCTTAACCTGGCTGAGTATAGCGTTTTGCATTAAAAAGAATGAAATGTTTCTCATATTGAGAGAGCTTTGATCTTCTTTGAGACTTAAGGTTTGCCTGAAGTAGTACACCTATGGTGAACTTTATGGGTTTGGGGTTTTTTTTTTGCTTTATTGCGCAGGAAACACAGTTTATTCCAGATCTGCAGAAGATGCAGGTTCAACAGAATTTGTATTACAGAATAATTTAGTACTTGAATCCGAAGTTAAATGAAAATGCAAATACTTTCTTAACCTCCAGATTTCAATCAGCAGGTTGCACTTTTTTTAACCTGGTTTAATGGGGTGAAAAAAAGTCTTAGTCTGTTAGGCAGCCCTGTGGCTGAAGGTGTAAAATTTGAACTCAGTAGCTATGAGCATATTCCTAAATATTTTTAATGGCTAGGTGTAGAGAGGAAGTGTTTTTGCAGTTTTACTGTGTGTGGCATAGGTTTAATCTAGAACATTTCAGCTGTATTTCTTATGACTAAAATACTGTTCCTGGAAGTAAGATGATGCTTTAGAGACCATATTGAGATTGCTTTTGAGCAATCTCAATATTTTTTTCTACTGTATTTGTTTTGTTAAGCATTTTGAGGCTGGTGGATATGATAATATAGAATGAAGCATATGGCTTCTGCAGGCTTTTTTGTTTCCTCTTTCTATTTGGCTTTAAATGTTAACGGAATCATGGCTATTTTATGGTGACCAATATCTTCTATTATCGCATTGTCTGTGTTTCCCTGTGTTTGAAGGCTATTGCTGACTTTTTTTTTCCTCTTTCTGTATTTACATTGTTCCTTGATTTTCAAACTTTCATGTTGTCTTAGATGCAGTTTCACAACATGAATCTGAAAGGAATCCTGGTGCCAAACCCTGCTCTGCTGTCAGGCTGTACATGATACATTGTATTTGACAAGTTCTGGCCCATGCTTTTAATGGATTGGAACCCAAGGGACAGATAGCTGCTGTTACTGGGCTTTTATTTCAGCTTTCAGTCACACGTTCTTCAGATCACTGAAGATCACTGACTTGTGGTCTGTTTTGAGATTAATTTGAGAGTGACCTAAGTTACTGGTGTTAACTTTGGGTGACTAAAGGGGTGAGGGGGAGCAGTGCTGCACTTCCTGGTCTTGTGCTTCACTTTCTTTTATTAGTCACTGACTGAATTTCTGAGTGTTTTAAATATGGGTAAATGTCAAGGGGTAGCTGTCTGAAATCCAGTTTAGAGAAAGATTGAAATAGTGTTATGAGCTCGGTGAAGGCAAGTTAATGAGTATGCAAAAGTGGGGTTTTTTTTCAGTGTTTGAGAATACCTTGCAGCTTCTGATACGTGTCCTCAACCTCTTGGGTTTCTTTGCTGCTTCTTGATGTCTAGATAGAAGCCATGGCCAGGAATTTTTCTTTGCATCTTAGGAAAAGACGCCTATTATCTTTCTTGAATAGCTCTCTGTTATGACTGAAAGTATAAAACTCCTTGCAGCTTTATACCTGTACACCAGTTTTCACTGTTAACCATTTTGTCTGTTAATGTAGTAGTGTATGTTGCTGGATTTAAAGTCCCAGTGACTTTTACTGTATTAACTATTTACCTGATTTAATTGAAGGTAGGCATTCACTTGATTTTCTTTATGTGACTGAGCAGAAATGCTAGCATTTAAGAGTTGTTCCTAATGAAGCTTGCGGAGCATTTTTGATAATAGCTTTTCTGTTATAGGGCTTCCTTCCCTTTTTCAGTCCCTGACTTCACTTAATCCCAGACTGGCTGAGGTTGGCAGGAGCCTCTGGAGGTTATCTTGTCTCCCCATGCTCAAGCAGGGCCACCTGCACAGGTTGCCCAGGACAGTGTCTGGACATATTTTTAATATCTCCAAGGATGGAGTCTCCCACCTCACTGGGCAGCCTGTTGCAGTGCTTGGTCACCCTTACAGTAAAAAAAATAATTTCTTGATGTTCAGATGGAACCTCCTGAGTTTCAGTCTGTGCCCATTGTCTCTGGTCCTGTCACTGGGCACTGCTGAAAAGAGCCTGGCTATGTCTGTGCACCTTCCCTTCAGGTATTTATATAAATTGTTAAAACAGCACCCCCCCACCTCCAACCGCCACAAAAAAAAAAAAACCAACCAAAAAACTTTCTTGTCTGGGTTAAACTACTTGACATAGTCAAATCTGTCATCCTTCAGGCAAGCTCAAGGCCATATGTTCTTACATGCCTTTGAGAAGGAGATGGATTAAGGATTGAATTTAGTAGGGCTGGTGGTAACAGCAATTGATGACTCTTGATAGGTGGAGAAGTGGGTGGGTTTGGGATATGTGTTTAGAGAAGGTGTTGTGAAAATGCAATAAGATGCATATTTCAAATCCAAATAATTTCTTTGCTTGCAAATAAGGAGTAATTGGCTGTCTTGGCTCTAGCTGAACTGAAGACTATAATTTAGCAGTTCTGTGAGGGAAGAAACAGGTCAGACATTTGATTGTCTGATAGTGATAAAATTGCCCAAGTCCTGTATATCTTCTGTCTAGGAATTGTGTGGATTGTAAATGATGGTTTAATGTACATACAGCTTTTAGGAGAGGTTATGCTAAGTTCTTTTTGTACTTTGGCATATTGAGCAGTTTATTTTTTTAAAAGTACTGTTTAATGAGTAAAGCCAAAACATTGCAGAATTACAGAAGTCCTGGTAATTAGAAGTGAATGGGATCAGCCTATTTTCCCTATTCTTGCAAATCCAGCCCTTTTCCCCCAAATCCCTAGGACCAACAACCGTAGACAGGTTAAAATAAAGTTAGATGGTTAAAATGGCTTCATAGTTAGGTATACTGACTATGAGAAGTGCTGAGACAGCTCTTTTAGCACAGTCCTCTGAAATGAAACATCAGTGAGATTTAGTTTCTGCTAGGAAACCTACCTCAAATATTTATATGACATCTCCTGTGCTGATTCTGTTGATTGTTAGGGGGTGCTTTTAAGTACTTCAGTCATGGGAGAGAGGGAAGCAAAAATGTGGAACTTTTATATTTCTTCTCAATAAACAAATCCATTGTCCTGGTTTTAGCTGGGATAGAGTTCATATTCTTTCTAGTAGCTGGTACAGTGTTAAGTCTTGGATTCAGTATGAATTTTGATAACACTGATGTTTTCAGTTGTTGCTAAGTAGTTTTTATACTAAGTCAAGGATTTTTCAGCTTCTCATGCCTAGCCAGCAAGAAGGCCCACTGTATAAACTGCGGGGAAAGCTGGCCGGGAACTGTTGCTTGGGAACTAACTGGGCATTGGTCGGTGAGTGGTGAGCAATTGCATTGTGCATCACTTGTTTTATAAGTTCTAATTCTTTTATTATTATTATTATCATTGTAATTTTATTATTATTTTCTTCCTTTCTGTTCTGTTGAACTGTCTTTATCTCAACCCACAAGTTTTACTTTTTTTCGATTTTCTCCCCCATCCCAGTGGGTGGGGGGGAAGTAGGTGAGTGGTAGCGTGGTGCTTAGTTGCTGGTTGGGGTTAAACCAGGACGTCCATTAAAATAACTCATCAACAGAAGGCATCCTAAGTGTTTCACTAGTTATGAAATGACCCACCTATTATAAAATGTGATAAAACACATGGCAAGAAACCGCTGAACCATGCCTTTTCAGTTGATTTTAATAGCTAAGCAAAAATTTAACACAAAAACATACTGAGAGAGGCATCTTACCTTGCAGGCCAGAACAAGCAGGTTTTGAACATTTGAGTCAGGCTGTGGTAACTAAAACATTTTCAGTCTCGCAAAAAACAAGTAGCTGTTCGGGATTGGAGCTGAATGTAGGAGAGAACAAATGAAAGAGTTCAGCAACTGTAGTTGGCATCGTTTTCCTGACCAGCACTTTGTTAAGAAGTGGTGGGTGGCCAGGAACTGGCTTTATGGTTGTAGGTCCCCTCTATTGACAGAGCCTGATTGAAAAGCTGACATGCAACTCTTCCTCCTCTTCCAGTTGCTCCATGGTATTGGAGAAAAGTTAGGATCAGGTGTTAGCACGTTCCTTTGATAGTACATTCTCTCCTTGAGTCAGAAGACAGGTCCTAATGCAGTAAGTAGGGGGAGGGGGACAGATTGAGTTGCTTGGGGAGGAGCAGGAGGAGGATGTGGCTTGGGGTAGTTGCAAGACAGGTTTGGGGTGGAGGTAAAAGGGGGGAAGAGTTCTGTATTTTTGATCACTGATATGATGGTGTGCTACTTTTATTTGTTCAAATTATCTAGAGTCTGGCTCATAGCATCAGAAATCAAATCATTAATGCTGGGGAATCTTAGGTGTGTCTTTACAAACAAACAAACAAAATTCCTGCTTTTATGAACCTGTGCTGAAAGTGAGTAATGAAATTACACCGGGAATGATGAACCCTGGTGAAATACTTGGGGACGAGGAAGGGGTCTCTGTTCTCTACATCACTTTTGGCTATTAAATCTGTGACTGTTTCAGTCTTTTGAAAGGGTGTTGCTCTTTTAATGTGTAGTGGCTGGGGTTCAGTAATGCAAACTGGAAAGCCGTGAGATTGTTTTGCATCTTACTTCTCCTGGTATTCATATAAATGCGGTTTTGTTCTGCATTGATGGGTACGGTGTAGTGCAGCATTGCCGAGTTGCCTTTTTTCCCAGAAGTTTGTGTATGAACAGACATGCTGTGAAAGTCTGTGAAAGGTTTTTTAAGGTAATCTTTTTGTTCTTTTGTAAGGGAGAAATGTTGATGGGGAAGGGGATAAGCTATCTCTTCTGGCACTCTAATGGTGGGGAAAGTTAGCTCTGTTTAGAGATCCACTTAGTTGTTCTGTTCAGTAAAATGAGACTGTTCCACCTTATACGTGTCCTGAAAAATCTCAGCTTCAGACTTCTCAATTCCTGTGCCAGGTGAAGTGACCTCACGTAAGTGTAGCTCAAACACTGTGCTAAACTTTGCTAAAATGTGTATGTAAACTCTACTTATTATAGTTAAAGTCTGAAAGCATTCAGCCGAAGATAGCATGTAAGAGACTGAAAATAGAACTTTACACTAGGTTGGTTTATCCAAATGCATGTGTAAGTATTATGACTCTATAATATTTTATACTAGTATGATATTTATGGCTAGAGAGGTGTGGAGCTCTGCTTTCTCGAAATCTTAAATGACCAGCTTGGAAGAAGTGGTGTGCTTAGCTCTTCTAGGACTTGTTGTGAATTGACCTTCCAAGCAGTTCATCTTCTGGGATATATCAAAGCTTGTTGAAATACTGACCTACAGTGTTTAGCCTCCACTGCTCTTTTTCAGAAGTTGTGTGTACTTTTAAAATGACCTGAATTTCAAATTAAAAGGAAAAAAAGGAAAAAGTGGAAAGATGCCCTCAATTTACTTTTCAAAAAAATGCACAAAATTAAGATTTTTATTAAAGTTCAGTTAAAAAAAAAATTAAAAAAAGCTTCCCAAAGGCTCATTTTAAAGAAGATGCTGTGAATATTTTCCAATTGTATTTATATTCAAAACATCACAGCTGCAGGAGTCTCAAGGTTAGCGAAAACATTATCATATGTTTCTAGAACTTAAGTTTTCAAGTCTTTTACAGTAGTTGGATATCTAACTAAAGCTCTGGAAGAGTTCAGCCAAAGAAATACTTTTTTACAGCATGACAATTTTAGATAATGTCAATGTACCTCTTTTAAAGAACTTGCATTTCAGTTATGTTAAAATGTCTGCTGACAAGCGAGTTCCAGATAAACTTTTATTTATTTTTAGTTGCCTCTGAAATAAAATTACAGCCTTTTCTGGATTCACATTAGTGTGTAAGGTTGACTTTTTTTTTTGACTCACGAGGTTTAATCCTAGTTTGCTTCTCGCATAATGTCATTGTGTACTTGGGCTGTTTGGTTTATTCCTTTTTTTAGTTTGATAGGAGTTGTGATAATTCAGTTGAACAAAGGTTTTTGTTCTCAAATGTGCTTGCTTATTAGAATATACATTAAACTCTAACTGATCATCTCTGATATGGAAGGCCTTACTCCTGGTGCTTTGTGTTCTGGGAATTTTCTGGGTTTTCTTTATTGTGTATATAACATTTGAGAACTTAGAATGGTTTTAAGGGAAGTTATGTCCCTGACTTTGGGGATGAGATAATCTATTTAAACTTACTTTTTACTTCCCTTTCTTCTTTGGCAAAAAAAATCAGAAAAGAGCACAAAATGTTTTTCTTGGATATATTCATAACTCCTCAAATGGACTTTCATGAATAAGTGGAAGTAAAAATTCTACTTAAAGTTGCTGTTCTCAGCAGTTGCATGTATNCATAACAACAAATCTCAAAAACTCAGACTTCATGGCAAGGTTATTTAGGGGTATCAAAACTAAGATCATGCTAACACCTTCTGCCGTAGAGTTTGAGAGCACAGCAACAGGGCTGGTAAGTATTGGTTTTCAAATTTTAAATGTGGGAAAATGGAGGGCCCAAAAGGACAGTACCTACTTCGATGGGGCTCATATGCTT
>VYZV01019328.1:39649-57910 GCA_013401275.1 Pandion haliaetus
AGTACCTACTTAGATGGGGCTCATATGCTTTGAAAAAACCACCCTAAACTGCAGAACTACAAGTTTAAGTGTCCTGAAGGTGAGACAGCGAGCAGCCTTTTAGCAGTTTACTTTCTGCTGATTACAGCTTTGGGTAAATGCTGCCCTCTTAACCATGTATGTGTCTTGGACTTTTTGCTCTTATCAGAGGAGATGTGTAGAATGACAAGTTGCATTTTTCCTTTTACGATTTTTATTTTCACTTTATTCTAGTGAATCAGGTTGTTGTTAGGAGTTTTCAAAAAGCCATGTTTTGGGCAGTGTACTCAATGAACTTGAAAAATGGTCTTTGTTAAGTTGAGAACACATTTAAGGCATCATTCTGTTCTGCATTTTAAACTTGCCTACCATTGGTTTCTCAATTTATTTACAGTGTCTTCTTGGCTTTTACAGCAAGTGTGCTCAACAGTCCCCTGTTGTGCTAGAATTTTTAAATAACATTCAATAAATGATTGAAAATTATTACTGTGATTAAAAAGCTGTTACTTGAGTTTGTAATGGAGTTTTTAAAACTTATAATATTTTATCTTGCTTATCACTTGCCCATCCTTTGCTTGACTTCTGTGTACATACAGCTTTTTGGGTTGCCTGGAGAAAATTGATGTTTACAACACAAGTCCTGTTGAAATGGTTTTAAAGATTGTCATTGCCAAACCATTTGTTCAGTGGAGTTTTTATAGGTGCAGCATGAGCTCTAAAGCTGACACCTGTAATATTTTAATGCTGTTGCTAGAGTTGAATACTGCAGTTAGCAAAATGTGTGTGCCAGGTGCAATCTCAGAATTCACATGTATACTGAGGGTGAGGTGCTGCAATTAATATAAATAAGCTAACTGCTTCAGAAACTTAAGATATGAAGAGTGCAGGCCCTTTTCTTTCAGAAGTAACTTCATCTTGCAGCAGAGTGCTTGGTCTTTTAGACTGATGGTAAAATAGACAGGTGACTAATACCTTCTTGGGATGTTTTAGAAAACACATTTTCTACTTAGGCATTTTAATATTGCCTTGCACAGTATATAAACCCAGCATACCTCTGTGGAATCAGGGGCTGTTATTCATTACTATGCTGTATTAAACTAACTCAGCAGAATTCAAAAATATGTTTAAAAGGGAATGTAATCTTTAACAAAATAAGTGAATAAATTTCTGTGAAAAGGAATTTCTTAATGGTCACTAGGAAGGAAGTTATGAAGAAAATCTATGTGGTCATTCAGATTTTGCAAGCTTTCAAAAAAATTATTTTTTGCACTTTTCTTCAATTTTATTATAAGGTAGTCTGGTTTGGAAAGAAATGGTGGAGGAGAGTGAGAACCTCCTACTGGAGACAGAAAATGCGTGGCAGCTAAACAGCACGTGTAAGTCAGACCAGACTTGCAGAAAAAAGTAAAGGTGGGGGGATGTGGGGCTAGAACAGTGCGGATCTTAGAAGCGGCCTATGGGTGGTTTCTCCCTGCACTTATGTTGAAGAGAAAATAAATACTGAATTAATTGCAATAAAACTTTGGGCAATTTGACATCATACATGAACAGCTTGTCTCTTTGGTATCATCTTTAAAAAGGTTAAGATACTAACTAAGAAGTGGGAGATGAATTTCATTTTGCTTTTTTAATATTAAACACACAAGAACAACTTGGATGACTTTATTCCTGCTTTTAGATTTGGATTCTCTGTGGAGGGCTCTTTATTTACCTGCTCCTTTCTAGCCTGTTATACATTTGAAGTTGTAAAGATTGTTAATCCTTCATCTCTTTGGATAGTTTAGTATTGTTTTGGTGCAGACCATATAGACCTGACCCCATGTAAACTTCTAGAATGACGGAACAAGAGTAAGTGAATTTACACATGACACCAAGTTGAGAAGTTGTGATTGTGAAGAAAATAATCCTCAAAATCAAGTGGGAAATCTTGGGGTAAAAACAAGTTTTCTGACTGAAGCAGGTCAAGATGAGGGTTAGTATCAAAGGAAACTAATCAAATCCACCTTGTTAAAGCTAGACAAGATACAAACAATGCTCATGACTGTAGAAGGAGCAATCCAGAAGTGGCAGAGAAATAAAACTGGTCTCTTACGGTTTTCAGTTCTTGGTGCTGTTTCTGTGGCTGCTTGTCTCTGAGCACCTGACAATAAGTTTAAAAATGGACTCAGGTTCTCACAACGTTTCACTTTAGAAAGCTAAACTGAACTAAGTGGCCTGAGTTTTCATCAAGATTTTATGCACAGTAAAAGCATAAGATTGTGAAGGAAGGAAACCTTTAATATTGCCTTAGAAACTATTGTTTCTTTTGCGCCTTCTGGAACTTTATATTCAGAGTTGTACATGTCACTGTGAAAAAATTAGGTTTTTGTTTTGATGAATTCTCCTCTTGCCTAAGATGAACCTTGAGAAATATCATTATCAGCGGGAAAATTATAGAAAGATTTTTCTAGGATATCTTGCTTTATTTAAAAGAGTTTTTTTCAGCAAGTCTCCTGGTTTTCTTTGGTTTTCTGACTATGTGAGCGTATCACAAGCAGTGATCTGTACTAGTCTTCTTCCCTGAGTATCTAGTTCAAGGAGTAGGGCTCTGTAGAGGTGCGGGAATGATACCTGAGCTCTTTGATGTAGCTATCAAACCATTGTTTTTTGTTGTGATCATTGTAATGTGATTTGATGAGTGTTGCAAATCTGAATTAATCCTCCCTTCCAAAACTTTTTTTTATGGTGTGTCTTGGTTTCGGGTGGGAGAGAGTTAATTTTCATCTTAGTAGCTGGTACAGTGTTGTGTTTTGGATTTTGTGTGAGGATAATGTTGATAACACACTGATGTTTTAGTTGTTGCTAAGTAGCGGTTATCCTAAGTTAAGGAATTTTCAGTTTCCCATGCTCTGCCAGCAAGCCGGTGTGCAAGAAGCTGGGAGGGAGCATGGCCAGGGCAGCTGACCCGAACTAGCCAAAGGGATATTCCATACCATAGAACTTCATGCTCAGTATATAAACTGGGGGGAGCTGGCCAGGAGGGACGGATCGCTGCTCAGGCATCAGTCAGTGGGTGTGAGCAATTGCATTGTGCATCACATGTCTTGTTTTGGTTTTTTTAATTTTATTTTATTATATTCCTTTTCATTACTACTTCTTCTAATATTTTATTTTAGTTTAGTTATTAAATCCTTCTTATCGCAACCCATGAGTTTTACTTTTTTTTGTGATTGTCCTCCCCATTTCACTGGGAGGGGAGAGTGAGCAAGTGGCTGCATGGTACCTAGTTGCCAGCTGGGCTTAAACCACGACATGGTGGCACTTTCTACTTTGTTCCTCGTTGTCAATTCTAGTGTGAATTAACTAGGTGCCCTTTTTTTGATACAGTTGAGTGTGTTTCCACCAGTGTAAGAACAGAACAAATGTCTCTGCTCTTGCTCTGCTATTTTTAGTGCTGTTGCTTGTATCTGTTTCTATTCAAAGAATTCGTTTGGAAGCTGTTCCAGGAGAACTCGGTTTGGCGACGCAGGAGGGAGCCAGAGGGGGCAGGGAGAGCACAAGCACCGAGCGTGTTGGTGATCTGGCAGCGAGATGTCCGATGTGGAGTGCTGCTTCCTGTGTGCCACTTTGTTTACAAGAACACCGCTCAAAGCGAATTCACCTTTCTGGGTATTGTCCTGCCTGCATGGCTTCCAGCTTGTATTAGTTATTTCTTCCTGTCATTTGGAGTACCTGGGTTTCAACGTGAATTTTCTTACTTGGTTTGTTTTTTTGTGTAAACAGCAATTAATTTTAGGGGCTGTTTAGATATAGGCTGTTACATCAAGGCAAATAGCTGGAATATGCATTTCTGTAGTATAATAGCCAAAGCTGACAGTTCCCAGTACTTGTCTTTTTCCCTGCTCCTGTTACAATTCAGCGTCTTTTTTGTTCTGATACTGGTTTAGTCTGGATTAGCTTTCCTAGTAAGCTTTTTAAAAATTTTTTTTTGTTATTTAACAGCTTTTTTTTTTTCCCTTTTTTTGCTGTTGCATGAATTACTCATCTTGGGGCTACAGCTAGCTCTTCATGGTAATGGTAATGATTGATAGGAGGCTGATCCACTAAAAGGTTGGTTTTTTTTTTTTTTTTAACTATTGTGTCTTATGGTTAGTACTATTGACAAACCGCAAGCCTGAACTGTGCTTGATGTATGCTTGTAGCTTGTGTTGTGTGTACTGACATAACGCAAGCTTCAAAGGTTTTGAAAGTGTCCTGCTGACATTGTCACTAGAGTTGTGGGGAATAGTGGTTTTGAGGCAAGTCGGTGACAGTTCGTATAGGTAGGTCATAAGTCCTGTGCACCTTTAGTGGTGTACTTCAGTCTTACCTGAGATGCTTTGGCTCCTTAATTTTTTTTTTTCCTTGTGTTGATAGCTTAACCAGATTGTGACCTGAGGTCCTATGGCCTTCAATGTATTTTTTGAAGAGAATGTCTATAACTTGTTTAGTTTGTACTCTGTAGCTGTTTCCTCACCTCCATATATATGTGTGTGTGTGTGTGCCCTGAACTCACCTGGGCTTCTAGCTGACCCCCGAGTTTATCTCAGATAGACTGCAAAGCTGTGCGAATTATTACAGTCTGCAGAGGCTTTGCCTTGTGGGGTTTTTTGTTTATTTTTTTTTTTTTTGGTTGAGAGAGCCATCTGAAGAACTTCGAGGTCACCCAGCTCTGTCTTCCCGGACAGGTCTGTCTGGATTTCCTCCTTTCCCCCTCGGAGGGACTGGTGTGAGTTTTAATGAGGTGGCAGAGGGAGCAAGCCTTCTCAAGGTGGGGCTTTTGACAGGAAAAGGGTGGATGTGTAAGTGACAGTGAGATTCCTGTGACAGTGAGATTCAAAGATGACCAGCAAAAGCATCAAATATTTAGTCATGTGTACAAAATCATTAAAGATTGCTTTTGGTGGCTAAATTGCTTTAGGATAGTTTGAGTCTCTAATCCTGAAACTGAAAATAGACAGATACTTCTGTGGCTTGGGGAAAGGAATGTGTTCTAGATTACCATAAGCTGTGTTAGTCAGGCTGTCCTAATGTAGGTTGATGATAGCCTCTTGTTTGGATAGAAGCACCTCTAAATTTTTATAAGTGTATTCTTCACTGCGAATTACTAATGCTAACAGGTATCCAAGAGGCTGGGCATTAAGGAGCGTTCCTCAGTAAAGGTGATATGAGTCTCTATTTTCCCACTGATGATCAAAGGAATATATATGACAGTGATACATTCAAGGTCATTTTGCTGGCAGAGTCCCCTCCTGGGAGTTTTTTATTTTTTAAAATGCCTGTAAAGCATTTTTAATGTGTTTGGTGGGGGTGGTTTTTGTTTGTTTGGTTGGTTTTTTTATTGCATTCAGACGGCCTGACCAGGATCAAGTCTTGCTGGATCCCAGGAAAACAAAATGTGAAACCTCACATTTTACCTATGTTAAAATGGAGAAAGGCTGCTGAAATGCAAATTTCCCCTTTCCTCATGAACTTGATCCCTATCCCTCATGTCGGATTCAGCAGTTGTATAGCCACATAGTTTTCCACTGGATAAGCTTATTCAACTGACTCACTGTTTTGTTTTAGAGGGTTTAGTTTGCTCTTGGGTCAGCTCACTGAACCCACTCCCTCTGCAGCTGCATGATCGTTAGTCTGGTTGAAGGGAAGTAGCAATATTATGTGGTTAAGGGGTAGGGGAGCAGAAATGCCATTTCTGGTGATGGCTTACAGTTGCATGATATTAGATGTGAGCTGAGACTTGATTTTAATGGAATAAACTGTTTGGGTTCTACCTGCGCTATGGACTGAACTTTGAATGAACAACCAACCAGATCCCAAGCAGGAACTAAAACTGTAGTCATGTTTTTTTTGACCCAAACTCCGCTGTCCTTCACTTGTGTGTGACTTCAGGAGGGCTGTGTTTAGTTCTGGCTGCAGAGCGTAATGATTTTCAACCCTGAAAAACCTGTTAGTTCAGTTTTTTCTTCAGCAGCAACAAGCCTTGCCTTTTGTGAAGTACTAGTTGATGTTTTTTACAAGCTTCCTAGTTAATGCAGTGTATATTCAGTCTGAGTATTTGTTGCAGGGGGTGACTAGGCTGTAGTTCTGCTACCTGCTGCTTTGTTGGAAGTTGTAGACACTGTAGTGGCCTTTCACTGGACGCTACTCAGGGAACCTTAGGCTTCTCTGATTTCAGTGCAATAGTCTCTTTTTTTTTTNGTTGAATTTGGGGAAATTTGGATTCCTCCTTCAGAAATTTCTGTATGAATAAGGGTACTTGCTGCCTCTGAAGTTTGGATATTTATAAAGAAATGATGAGGGCAAGTCTGATGGACATTTATTGGGTGTAGTTGGAAGATTTTGATTAAAGCTAAGATAATCACCAGTATGTACTAAAATATAAAACATGTCTGTTAGGCAGAGACACTGGGATAATAGCAAAGATAGATATTGTGAGATTAGAAGGTTTTTTAAAAATAATGGTAATGATATTGTTGAGCTTCCATAATTGAAACGTGCTCTACTAGTGTTCAGTCCCCCTTCCACATCATGCTTTTGAGAGGGTCTGTGGATATGTGACCAGCCTTTGTCTGGAGATGAGCACTTCTTTCTCTTCCAAAACACTGCTGTCTTGTCTTTTATTTGTAGGACCTATTTGTATATTTTGTTGTCTCCCTTTGTATAACATTTGTTTAGGAACACTAATCCTTGAACCTTTTTTTGCTGGTAACAAGAAATTACTGATTTCTGTAGATTAAGGTCTGTTCTTAGCCAATTATAGATTGACTTGGCAGAATAATAATTTCAACTAACAATGCAGTGGTTTTTAAGAAAGCTGGGTAAGAGTATTCACTTGTTTATTCGATACACTTTGCTAACACAGCTGGTAGCGTATATGTTAGTTTATATGTTTGCACTGGTACTCTGGCCACTCCCAGCAATCCTCTTTTCTTGGTAAAACATGAGAGCATACAGATAGTACAGTTTCTCTCTCCTGTGGTGTTCTACCAGTGGTCTGGCAGGTCTACTCCTGGCCATCAATTTTTTTCCTATTTACCATAGAAGACAGTAAGATGAGACATGAATCCTCCCAGGATCCATAAGTTCAGGTTCAGTATTGCTGGCTTGGGTCAGTACAGACACTGAGTAATCAGCGCTGCTCCTGAGGAACATCATACTCTTGCAAACTCTTTTTCCTTTCAAGCGGTAATAAAGGTGGTGAGATACTTTAGACAACAGCACTTGAGGGAAATGCATTACATCGATGCATTGCAGGCATAATTTTTTTTCCTCCACTCTTTTTCCTCATGCTCATGTCACACTACTGCCGTATCAGTAAAATCTGGACTCCTTGTACATGTACAGTAGTCATGCCATCATAAGACAGTGTCCCGCAGCCTTTTCCCAGCCCTGTCATTGTGAGAAATCCTTGACTGAGTAGTTTTGTGTTTAGAGTATAAAAAAGCAATCCCACTTTTAAGGTGTTCACAGAGATTTCTGTACAGCGTTCTTTATCATAGCTCCTTGTCCAGAGAGTCAAGGAAACTTTCTTGAGACTGCCTTAGGAAAAGAATTGAAACTGCAAATATTTTGTTCTGCTAATGGAAGTGAATATTTGACTTCAGAAGGATTCTTGACAGTCAGGTGATATTGCCGTTTGTGGTCTGTGCCTGGAAGTTCAGCAATAGACTTACTGTGTCTTGTGGGGCTTGCAACCCTGTCAAGTCAGTTTGTATTCTGTGTATCTCTAGCTTTTCTGACTTAAGTTTGAGACTAAAAGGACTAGATTTCTTGCTGAAGGAAAGTTGAACAAAAGATCAAAGAAAGCATTATGATAGCTTTAAAAACCTGCTTTTTTGTGTTGATATGCGTTCAATTACTCTTTGATTCTTTGCCTTCCTCTTTTCCTTCTAAAATGCAAAACAAAAACCCAACTAAATATGTTGGATAAGACTTACGGTATGGAGACTTTGAGAGGGGGTGGGATTTGGTCTCTTTAGGAAAGTTGGGTGTTGAGATACCAATGCTTTGGTACTGCTTTTGGAAACTAGAATAAAATTGTTGCCATTCCATCACCAGGCTAGTGATGACTTATTATACAATACTGTATCTGCTGTTGTAATATAGGTCCTTGAGCTAAACTTGCTGTACAGACAGAAACACTAAAACAGACAAAACATTGAGATTTGGGATTATTTTCTTCTCAAATGCCTATCTTGCTTTCCATTTTTATTTATTTGCTTTATGAGGAAGTGCTGAAATTTGAATTCCTTAGAGCTTGAGAAGTTAAACGTACTTGAAATGAACAATTTTCTTAACTACTGATCAAGTTTGGTTTTTTAATTTTTGTTTTGTTTGGGTTTTTGTTTGTTTGTTTTTAAAGTAGAACTAAACACAGCCTTCCTCTGGAGGTACTAGATTACATCAGTGAAAAAAAAGGTTTACAGCAATGTTGTGCTTCTGGTTTTTTTTACTGTCCTGAAAGGAAGTATGACCACCTTCTTTACACAACAGTTTTGGGAAGTCCAGTCTCTTTCTTTAATGCTTTCTCCTCCTTTTTTGCTAGTGCCCTGGGGGTGTGTTTCATTTAATGTGTATCTCTTCAAAATACAGCTGTTTTGGCTGCTTACTAGAGTTGCAATATGTCTACAAGGCCAAGTATTAACTGCTGATGAGGGACTTTTGCACTGAGCCAGACCCTGATACGGAAACTGAAACATCTGCTTGACCGAAAATTTTTTTGAACTTTATTAAACAGATTTTAATTCAGTTGTCTTCCAGTCTCAAATCTTCTTACCTTATTTGATCTGCAGTTAAAATTTTCATCGGTTTGTGATATCTTTCTCATTGCTATGACAACAACCTGAAAAACAGACTTTAATATGAGGAATTGGAGAGAATAAGAAGCTGCTTTGTGAGCAAAGAAATGTTCCTATTCAGCCCCATCTTATTAATTAATAATATCTCACTTAATGCTTGAAATTGTTGTCACTGTGGTAATTCAAAGGCAGTGGATATTTGCCTCCCTTCTGCCAGCTGCTGCAGTACTCTTTAGAGTAGGTGTGGTGGGGTATGAAGCCTCAGCCCGGTGCGGTGAAGGCATGCCCATGCCTGGGAGGTGCAGTGTTTCCCTGGTCAGTGCACCATTGGTGGTGGAGCAGAGCCCTTCAGCTGCTCCTGTTGTGCACTGGGGCTGGGCCGGTTGCTGTGTCTGGACACTGCCTGTAGATAATGGGAGCCAACTAAGGGGAAGTAAAATAGCTTTATTTTGAAAGCTGCCTTTATATCAAGCTGCCAGTTGTGCTTTTAAGAAGACTGAATTATGTCTGAAATGGATTATAACAAGTATATGTTGGCTTGATGGGGACTGTCAATCAGAAGGTGTGTTTCCACACTTGTCTGAAGCAAGTACAAGTCCGTACTGCTGCCAGCAAGAGGCTCTCATCTTTGCTGGTTTTCTGCTTCGGACCTGTTGCCAAATTGTGCTGCTCATGGGCTGCATGGTCAGCAAGACGAGGATCTTCTTTAAAGATCCTGTTACACTGTTGAGGTTGTTTGGCTCCATTCCCAACAGCAGGCTGATCTTGCTGTGCTGCTTCATCCCCCAGGAGCGTTTCAAATATTTGGGTGCCTGCCTTTTTCCATAAAGTATCCTTTCATCCTGAAAAACAAACATGGCTTAAACAGCTGTGGCACAGAGACACTGTAAAATACATATTAGGAGGGGCAGAAAAGACACAGTCCTCTTCAGGTACCATAGGTTGCCTGGCTATCAGAAGTGTAGGCTATAGTTCAGCATGTGTTTTACAAACAAATGGAAAACTCTTTGTTTTAATGTGTGTGTAGCACTGTCATTTCCAAAACATGGATTGCAATATTTTGAGTAGCTTTGGTGAAATTAGAGAAAATAGCATTGAAATGTATGTCAGAATTCTTAGGTACCAGAATCTGTTGTAAACATGATGTGAATTCAGAAATGATGAACAAATTGAGACCTAATGGAGTTGTAATTTCTCAACATACCTTAAGTCACAGCAGGCTAGTTCCAGACAATCATATTTGAAATTACAAGCTTGTCTTTCAGAGAGGTTAGTGTTCTCTGTCATGTTCTCTGTTCAGGGCTTTTTTTCATTGCTCATTGTGCTATGTTAAAATAGTGATGAGTTGACTGATACTTAAAAAAAACACAACCCAAAGGTCATTATTCTTCTATGTAACATTGGCAGTCCCATCAGCAAGGCTTATAAAGCAGATTTTAACACAAAGAGCAAAAGTAATTTCTACTGCAAACTCAACTGAAGACTGTCGTTAATGTGGACAGCCATGACCAGATAGTCATCAAGAAGTGTTGAACTTGTTGCTCAGAGTGTCTCCACATCTACTTAATATTTTGCTTTCCATAGAACATGTTGTCGCGAGTTTGAATAATCTGTGTTCTGACTATCTGTCTTTTAGGGTGTCAAGTGCAGTGCTCTGAAGGCCTGTGTGTTCTGGGGCTTATAAGACAACAAAGTTAGACTACCTTAAGAGAATGGGAGACAGACTGGCTTTGGTGAATATATCATAAAGCTGGAGAAACACAGTCTTCCAGTTCAGCTCATGCTACAGTCAGTTCCTGGTAAAGGCAGGCCTTTTCTTGTTAAATATGTAAGAGTTCATGGAAATGTACTTTCTCCTCAGAATTTGTTGAATGCTTTTTGAATGCTTTAACTAGCACATAAAGAAATTCAATATTGGGGTTCAATTTTGGCCGACAAAAATGTATTTCTAAAGTGAAGAAGAAATTTAGATGATAATGGGGTTAATTGTCTTTTTGATTCTAGGTGAGGCTCCTGAGCATCGTGAATCAATGTTTAAACTGAAGCATCTCATTGCAGCTTTAATTGTTGAGTACCCATTACTTGTGAATCTTAGTGAGCAGCTGGGTATTGAACACATCCTTGCCCATGCAATAACAGCAGTTTGCTCAGTTTTCATCTGTGCATTGACCTTGGTGCTAGGCAGCTTGCACCAAAGCTGCTGCCCTGACAAGTTGCGGGCTGAGGCACACTCATACATTGGAGCACGCAGTAAAAGCACTTTGCTGCTCATTTGCACATCTCCTTCTGCTCACTTATACTACTTGCAGGTTGTTCTCAGTTCCCTAAATTTGCAGTTTTATTTCCCAGTGTCATGGGGACAGAAACTAGGCATTTATCTTGACCTTTCTGACCAGTTGAGAGATCTGTTCCCAGTTATCATAGCTACTATAAACCATATTCGTCAATTAGCCTTGTGTTAAATGCTGTACAAACACAGAGGGAATAATAAAGTAATTTTAATGCTAGAGGGTGAATGAGAATGAAAGCTTGCTGCCATAAAGGGGATAGCAATGATGTATGTGTGTGATTTGGGTTTTCTTTTGGGTTTCTTTGTTGCCATACAACGAAGGTATGTTTAAAGCAGGGTTATAGGTAGTTTTGTAAATCATTTCTGTATGTATGAGGGAGAACAAAACAAAAATACTGGCTGCAGGGGCTGGATTTAAAGGTAAGCATTATCATTTCTCTTATAAATGAGAGGTGAGAAGTAGTGTGGGCATTGGCCACGACCTCTATATATGTGTGGGAAAGCAGTCTGATGACAGTGAAGAGAGGAACTGCCTAGTTTGTGAATGTGATCTTTGCATTAGCGTTTTGAGTGGGTATGAGAGTGATTAAATTCCAGGCATCAGAATGAGACATCAGGTATTACAGAAATTTAAGGAGTGATACAGCTGGAGCTGAAATTTCAGCGGAGCAGGAGATAGAAAAGGCTGTATGTTAAATAACTGGAAAAAGCTGTGAGATTTAGATGTTGCCAGGAAGTACAGATCTAGACAGATCCCAATCAGCTGACAAAAATGGTTTTTATATACTGCGTTTCCCCCTTTACTGTAAAGACTGTGATAAATCCAATAATAGTGTATTAAAGCTACTTTCTCAGGAGTCTCTGTATAGAGTTTGTGGTAAAGGCAGGAAGAGTTCAAGCTACTGCATTTGTATATTATCTGGGTATTGAATCAGTACCCTGCCTTAACTCATGCTCTTTTTTTTTTTTTTCCCTTTCAGATTTTCTATTTTGTACATACATTGTTTTGTATATACTGTATATGATGACTTCGGTGGGCAGTGAACGTACCCGGGGCACTCGGGACAAAACGCAAATTTCAACCACACAGCCAACACAACCACAGAAACAAGTAGTACAGGTATGTGACACTATATAATCTTCTTTGAGTTGAAAGTGAGCATGTAATGATATGCATTTCTTACCTTAGTCAGTAAAAACTGAGAAAAGATGGGAGGAAAAGTCATGGTCTATTTTGGAAGAGCATGTTTGATACCTTGCTTTAATTACTCAGTAACCCAGCACAGCATTAAGTTGTCCCTGTATTCTTGTCTCTGGACGAGCTTTGTGTTCTTCAGCAGCATTTCCTATCAGTGAGGAATTGTATGCCTATTGCTGTGTCAGGATTTCTGTCCTGTGACCTCAGTGTCATCAGATCTCAGCTCTTCCATATGCCAGTCTCTTGATGCTAGAAGATTTCTGGTTGATAGAGGGATTTGGGTGGTTGGGAAAAGCTTTGTTAGATGCATGCTGTGTTCTACAGCATGATTCAGCATATCTGCAAGTCACAAAATCCTAAACTTCTTGTGCAGTGTCCTCAAAAAGTGAAATGAAGGTGGTTTTCTGCTAGTGGACTAAAATTATTTTGAGTATCTGAGAGATTGAAATTAAGCTCTTACCCCATTGTCTTGATTCTCAGTAGCGGAGTAGTTAAGTTGTGTGCTTGTTTGGGTTACAGAGAGTGCAAAATGTCTCTGCTCCTAGCAACTCATTATTCTATTGTCAGGTAATTCTTAAAATTTGACTCAATTCAAGAATTGCCTCAGTTCTCTGCTGGCAGAGAGTGCATCAATCTAGAGGTGCTCCCCTGGGAAATTGTGTCTTTTATTGTTTTCTAGACTCATCTTTAATATGGAGGGGGTCTTGTTCTGTTTTGTACAGTATTAATTATGTGGCCTCAAGCCCTTATCTCATCCTTGTTTTGCAGCGCTTTGCATAGTGGTGATTCATGCTAATGTGTGGATTTAGAAAGTGGCTTTCAACAGATAAAGTTGAATTAGTTTTTGTTTTATAACAAGTAAGGCTTCAGGAGTATAGTGAGGAGATTGACAGAAGTGGTGGCTTCCCCTTTGACATTTGCAAGACAGCAGTGGAGTACTCAGCCCAGTTGTGGCTTCCCTGACACAAGACAGACATTGGCAGATGGGAGTAAGTCCAGTGAAGAGCTGCAAAGATGGTTGAGAGGCTGGAGCACAGGATGAATGAGGGGTGACTGGGAGAACTGGATTTGTTCAGCTCTAAGAAGGCAAGGCAAGGTTGTATTTTCTACTCGGATACCTCATGAAAGGGTATAGTAAAGGTGAAGCCAGAGTCTTCTCAGAGAGAATGTTGGAACATTGGAAATTGGGTTTGTTTGGCAAGGTTTTGGTAGCTGGGGGTGTGGGGCGGTTACAGGGGTGGCTTCTGGGAGGCTGCTAGAAGCTTCCCCTATGTCTGACAGAACCAATACCAGCAGGCTCCAAGACAGACCCACCGCCGGCCAAGGCCAAGCCAATCAGCGATAGTGGTAGCGCCTCTGTAATAACATATTTAAGAAGGGGAAAAAGTTGTGGGAGGTACAGCAATGGCAGCCGGAGAGAGGAGTGAGAAGATGTAAGGGAAACAACCCTGCAGACCCCAAGGTCAGTGAAGAAGGAGGGGGAGGACATGCTCCAGGCACCAGAGCAGAGATTCCCCTGCAGCCCGTGGGAAGACCATGGTGAGGCAGGCTGTCCCCCTGCAGCCCATGGAGGTCCGTGGTGGAGCAGGTATCCACCTGCTGCCTGGGCAGGACCCCACGCCAGAGCAGGTGGGTGCCCGAAGGAGGCTGTGACCCCATGGGGAAGCCCGCGCTGGAGCAGGCTCTTGGCAGGACCTGTGGATCTGTGGAGAGAGGAGCCCATGGAGCAGGTTTTCTGGCAGAACTTGAGACCCCACGGGGAACCCACGCTGGAGCAGTCTGTGCCTGAAGGACTGCATGCCATGGAAGGGACCCATGTTGGAGCAGTTCATGAAGAACTGCAGCCTGTGGGAAGGACCCACGTTGGAGAAGTTTGTAGAGGACTGTCTCCTGTGGGAGGGACCCCATGGTCTAGCAGGGGAAGAGTGTGATGAGTCCTCCTGTGAAGAGGGTGACGCAGCAGAAACAATGTGTGATGAACTGACTGTAACCCCCATTCCCTGTCCCCCTGTGCCGCTGGAGGGGGGTAGGTAGAGAATCCAGGAGTGAAGCTGTGCCCGGGAAGAAGGGAGGGGTGGAGGGAAGGTGTTTTGAGATTTGATTTTACTTCTCATTACCCTACTCTGGTTTATTTGCAATAAATTAAGTTAATTTTCCCCAAGTTGAGTCTGTTTTGCCTGTGACGGTAATTGGCTGAGTGATCTCTCCCTGTTCTTATCTTGACCCCGGAGCCCTTTTTTATATTTTCTCTCCCCTGTCCAGCTGAGGGGAGAGAGTGATAGAATGGATTTGGTGGGCACCTGGCATCCAACCATGGTCAACCCACTACACCCAGCTGTTAAAAGGAAAAAAAGTGTTTACCATGAACACGGTCGTGGATTGAAGACGTTGTGGGATCTGTGTCTGGCCCCAAGCAGCTCTTCTGATGGGACATGCTCTCAGTGGGAGGTTGCACTGGATATCACTGGAGGACATTTCCAACCTATGTGATTCACTGATTTTAAGCATTAAGTCTTGCAGACCTTTTTCTGCGTTTTGTGTACTTATTCTACTTCTTGCATAATAGATACTGGTTTGGTCAATTCAGTGGAAAAGATGGTTATTTAATATACAGCAATTATGTTTTAGTGCATCATATTTTTTTATTGTTTACATATCAGATGGACCCTCCTGCTGAGTCAGGCTTTACAGATCAACAGAAATGTGTGGGATTTTACTGTTTAATCACCACTGATTCATTTTTCTGAATGTAGACTAATGTTGCTTTATCATTGTCATAATATTGCACTGATAATCATTTAAGTTATTTAAGAAATTACATTGCAGTTCTTCTGCATTGCTTCTGGATAACAAATATACCATTTATTACAAGATCTGGGCCTATTACTGTCACTTAATTTTGTGTTTCACATGCTTCTTTTTCTGGTAGTTCAAAGTTGTTAAGAATTTCTTGCACTCTGTTATGCCACAAAGATAAGATATCTTGTAAGGTTGAGTAAAGTTTTAGCTGTCTTAAGCTGCTACTATTTTCTTAGATGCAATTAAAACTTAATAAGACTATTTTATAGGATACTACAATGTTACTTGCAACAATGGTGCCTTAAAAATAATGACGAACCACTTGCTGGGAAAAAAACAAAACTTTGTCACTGATTTGGTGTTTGTTTAGTAAACACATCTTGTGGGTTTTTGTTGCTGTTTTTTTCTTCTGAATCTTCAACTCCATCTGGATCTAATCCACTGGCATAAATATTAGCTAATTCTAAGCTCTCTGCTTACACAGGAAAATTGAAGATACTATCACACATTTGATATTGTTATAAAATTGGTATATTTTTGTATTCTAACATGGACTTGAAAAAAGTTGGTTTATGGAAAAAATGAATCTTAACGGTTTCCTGTTTCTGGTCAAATATGCTGTCATGTCTCTACAGAAATTGCATTGTCTGAATGTTTTTACTCTGGATATCTTTAAAGGAAATCTCTTCGCTAGGTTAAAAGTTGTAGTGGGCCTGAGGAGGCTGAAATCAGAGGGAGAAGATGGATCAACAAGGCTTAATTCCTGAAACCAGCAGACCTTTTGTTTTTGCTCCATGCTGAGCTCTCAGCAGACACCAAGAAAGCGCTACTTTGCATAGAGCACCGCACTGACCGGAAGGCTTTCATGGAGAGTGGCACCACGGCTGTTGCGGGGAATTCCAGAGCAGGCTCTCCTCTGAGTTACCAAGTGGAGTGACGTATGAAGCTGTCAGCATGACACTTTGAAAATGTTAGGTAGTGCAGAGTACTTAACTCCATTACAAATGCTAATTGTCTTGGAATGTCGCCTCTGAGCACAGCAAATGTCGCTTCCCTCTAGGAGCTGTGACAGCTGCAGTAACTTCTCAGAAAATAAGCAGCTGGTGGTATATGGTGAAGTAATTTTTAGACTCTTCTCAGCATTTGCACTTGAGCTTGTATTTGTGGTAAACTCCAAAAGCAAAGCAGTTAGAGGCTGATTAAGTCTGAATTTGTGAGACACAGATTTTCATGTGGGTATCCTGTGAAGTGAGACTTTGAAAAGTTGGTTTCAACCAGCTGCCCAGGATGAATCTTTTCTGTCAAGAATTCCAGTGGATGAGGTCGTCCCCTTCTCAGTGAAGAAGTCTTCTGCGGCATGTCAACTTGCATTTCAGGTCCTGGCTGTCTTCTGTATCAGCCTTCTCTAGCATGAGATGAAGCTTCTTCTGTTTGAGCAGAAATCAAATAGGTCCAGGATCATGTAGCATAGAGTTATCTTAGGTATTTTTATGGGAGTGCAGTTCAAGTAGACTGTAAATGTCACATTATGAAGAGTGACCTGTGTGATGCAGCATTAGTGTTATTGAGTTGCTTCCTCTCTGGGGTAGCCATAGCCTATTTGGATTTAGGGCATTTTACTGTATTCATCCATTTTAGTCTTTCAGCTTTTGGAGAAGTGGCCGGCATGGATTTGTGGTCCAGAAATGTTACAGAAGCACCAATTATTTCGTCAATAGCAAGATCCTTTAGCAGTTTTCAGAGACTAGTATTTGTTTATAAAGAAAGTAAGTGCAGCTGTTCACGGGCAAAATCTTGAGGCATGACTCAGTCTCTTTCTAAGTGCTCATAAAACTACAGAGTCAGGTTGTTGTTGGGAGAGTTGTGGAAGGTGATGTGAGCAGGAATCATCAGAGATAAGGTTAATTTAGAAATACTGTTGCCAGTTTGCTATGATAAAACTAACTCTGGAGTGGTAGATACTAAATAAAAGTAAAATTAATAGTATCAAAATGTAGGCTTCTCTGGTAAATTCTATTTTATTATATGGTTGTCCTGTCTATGTGGGGTCCTTTAACTGTGGTTCAAACCTATTGGAATATGTTGAAATTGCTTCTGTCCCAGTTAACTCCTTAACTAAAATGAGCATAGAGGAGATGTTAATTCCTTCCCCATAGGACCTCTGTGCTTGTTGTGCATGTTCTTTTTGATAATCTGGCGAAAAAATATAGTGACACTAGGAGATACTTTTAAAAAATACATTGTTACCTTTTATGTACTCTATTGCATGTTTGTGTTTTTCAGGCAACAGCAGAACAGATTCGCCTTGCTCAGATGATCTATGATAAGAATGACGCAGATTTTGAAGATAAAGTGAAACAAGTATGTTTCTTACAGTCCAGAGTTTTTATGCCCTGCAATAAGGTGCTCCAAAGCTGGCTTACATTTTGGAGCTAGAGCATCTGTTTCTGATTTAGATGAAACCTTTTTCAGAAGGATGTAAGTTTAACTAGGAAAAGGTGCTCTTACTGCACTGTAAAGTCTGTTTACAAGAAATTGTGCGGTAATGTAGCTCTGGCAGTGAGTGACATTGTTGTATTTTCCTCTGTAGACAAGCCTGTAAGCCAAAACTCATCTGTGCTGATGTCTCTTCCAGACTGTATCTCTTTTGTATGGTCGTGATGCTTAATGATTGTCAGAATAAAGTGTGTTCAGCTTGTCCACATGTACATGCACATGGGAAAAATGTCACCTGTATAAACTGAGTTTGCTAATATCTTGGCTGTTTTTCAGGAAAAGTAAAAATCTAGTCATAGCTTAAAGGTGAATTGAAGTGTTATTAAAAAAAAAAAAAAAAAAAATCTGACCTCCCAGTTCTGTGTATGCATTAAAATGACAGAATTACACGGTGAAAATGAAATCCACACAACTACCTCTAGTTTCGGGTGTAGATGCTCAAGCTTCCATTACCCAATTATAGCTGAGACCATTAATTAAAGCAGTACTGAGAATCTGGGTCCCTGTTCTGCTGTTGGTATTGGTGATTCTGTCCTAGTGAACACATCATAACTCATGAAGAACCTAGGAGTACAGCCAGAAGGAGAGAAGAATTAGTGTGAATGCATTAATGCAGCAGAGGAGCAGATTTCTTTATTTCT
>VYZV01019329.1:1439-22505 GCA_013401275.1 Pandion haliaetus
GTAAACAGATTTGCAAGTAAATGCCAGTAAACAGTTTAAAACAGAGATAAGGCCACAATGAATCCTGCCCTCGGTCACTGAAACGGAGATGAGGTGAGGCAGTATTCACTAGTGCTAAGAACCAGCATCACAACTATGTCATGGGAGTAAGTTTTGTAATACAGAATAGCAAATATGAAGGCCTGTGGTAAAGTACAAGCACACTCTAGAAGGGACAGTGGCACTGATTTTACTATTGGCTAAATATGCTTTATAGCTGTTTTCTTCCTTTAAACCACATTGTTTTCACACACACACAATGGAACACTAAAGCAAACAAGTAGGATGGAGCGTCAGAGTACACAAATGTGGTGCAGAGACAATGCTGCAAAACGGTGGTGGGTGTTGAAACTGGAATAAGTGGTCAGAAGTAACAACCCTCTGAAAACGGTCAACAGATAAGCTTGTAAGCAATGCACTGCAGGAAGCCACAGGTTCAGATTTACACAGCAGTTGTGACTCTTGCTTCAGGGTATAGAAAAGGCTGAACACACTGTAAAATTTGTATTTTGGCTTTTAAAGAGGAAGATCACACTATCAGAACTTGTCCTATGAGTCTATGCCTAGTTCTGTGACTACAAATGAACTACTGGGGTATACTTTCAAATACAAATGAAGCAGGCAGGTCTACAAGGAGGGATAAAATGTGGCAAAGTCAAAATGAAAAACAAATGCAACAACCAACAAAGTCAAAGTGCAAATGAGCCTTGAATTTATGATGGAGAGAAGACTTGAATGTTGCACAAGCTGTTGGCAGGGAAAGAGGAACCCACGGGAAATAAGGATGGGAGGAGTTGACATCTTCATAGTGCTTTTACGATTTTCTATTTGCCCATTTCTAAGTAATAAAATTTACTTCTAGTTATTATGGTATGACCACTTCACAATGAAAGCACGTTCTCAATACAAGTGTTACACCAAAGTCTGGCCTAATTTACTGAACAGTATGAAGAAAAACATGCTTGTTGTGATTCTCAAGTGATGAGGGCATCACCTACCAATCCCATTTGTAGCACATACTTCTCATGGTATTTTAGTTACATGCCAACAAGACAGAAGACATGCTGCCAAATGAAGTTATTGGGAACATTCCACTTTCAAAATAAAACATTTAACTTACACTTAATACAAATTATGTACAAGATTAGAAAAACCTGAACAGATCCTGAAACATTTTCAGATGCAATATGACTGAGCAAGGAAGAGGGGGAGTAACCCAGTAACAACCCTTCAAAAACACCAACGTATGCATGTGACATGAACAATCATTAATATGACTGCTTGAGATGCCACTAAAAAAACCTCATGTAATGTTAGAACCTCATGAATTATCACTATAAATACATATTTAAAAAAGGAAAACAGAAATAACTATTAACAATGACGGAAAACAGAGCACTAAAGTTAACATACATTGCATGTATTGCAGGCAAGGCAGAGGCATTTTTTAAAGCTTTTGCACAGACTTCATATAATCTTAAAAAAAATATGCTGGCCTTTACAAGGTTCTACTTGCTGAAATAAAAACAATTTCAGTTCATAAAAAGTCACAAGACTTCAGTTTAAAAAAAGGAACAGTTCCAGCCACAGACCAAAAATATATATATTTTTTTTAAAACTGGAAGAGTATGGTAATTAGATTATACAAGCATGGTCAGGCTTGGAACCTGAATATACTTCAGAGCAAAAGCTCAGAGGAAAAAAAAATATAAACTATTTGGTAACAAAAGTGTACTATATGTTGTGATACAAAAAAGGTATGGTGAAAATGTACCTTTTATACTAAAGCTTATACAAGTTCCTTGGTCCATAAAAACTACGTTGTGTTCATGTTTTCTAGTTTGCTCAACATGTATCCCAGCCACATTTTTTGTTTCTTGCCCATTTAAAAAAACAGCTGAAAAATAGATTTTCAATAAAGTTCTTATGTTTCGGATGTTTTTTTTTTTTTATTGTGGCTTCTATAGTTAAGATCAGCACTTGCAGGTAACAAGGTTCAAATAATATCACCTAAAACGGAAAGGTGTTTTCCCATGAAACCACAAAAATTGTTCAGTTCTCTTGAATGTAGCACTTAAAAGTCAGTTAAAGTCCAGACAAACAACAGTAGTTAGGAAACTACAGTTGCTGTAGATGATGTGACATTGGTTGGATTTGTGCTGACGTTTGTGTAACTTCCCTCGCTGTTTGTATTTGTTTCACTGGAAGCCATGAGGCTTGAGTTGGCTCTGAGGATTGCTCCAGCAGCACTGCAGTGTGGTCGTGGCCCTGGTTCCGGTGTGTATGTAAAGGTAAGGCTGGTGGAGTAAATTATGCCATCGTTACGGACCAAAGTTACTGGAACCTGGACTGGCTGACGGACCCACCTCCAACCCTCTCGAAATGCAGAAATGTCTGGAACAACACATAGCATGCTCTCCGCGCATCTGAAAAACAGGAGAGTCGTCTGAGCATAATACAACTTAAGCTTAAAGAACAGAGTAGAACAGAACAGAGTAGAACAGTTGGAAGGGACCTAGAACGAACATTTAGTCCAACCGCCTGACCATTTCAGGGCTGCCCAAAAGTTAAAGCACATTAAGGGCATTGTCCAAATGCCTCTTAAACACTGATAGGCTTGGGGCATCGACCACCTCTCTCGGAAGCCTGTTCCTCTCAGTAAAGAAATGTTTCCTAATGCCAAGCCTGAACCACCCCTGGCACAGCTTTGAACCATTCCCATGTGTCCTGGCACACGATCCCAGGGAGAAGAGCTCAGCACCTCCCTCTCTACTTCCCCTCCGCAGGGAGCTGTAGAAAGCAAGGAGGTCACCCCTCAGCCTCCTTTTCTCTAAACTAGACAAATGCAGAGTCCTTAGCTGCTCCTCATAGGCCATGCCTTCCAGCCCTTTCACCAGCTTTGTTGCCCTCCTTTGGGTACATTCAAGGACCTTCACATCCTTCTTAAACTGTGGGGCCCAGAACTGCATGCAATACTCACAGTAGGGCTGCACCAATGCTAAATAAAGCAGGATAATCACCTCTTTTTGACCAGCTGGATGCGGTTTGCCCTCTTGGCTGCCAGGGCACACTGCTGACTCATATTGAGCCTACCGTCAACCAGCACTCCCAGTTCCCTTTCTGCAGGGCAGAAGGTACACACTTGAGTGTATACACATGAGTATACACTCTTCAATGCATCCAGTAAAATGTAATCACCATAAAAGTAGTAGGATATACTGTACCTGTACATGGTTTCAGCTTCCACATCCCCAAACCAGACACGTAAATTTGGAGTGAAGTTCTGTCCTGTAAGTTCCAACATTGCTACATCCCCACCACCATTCAACTGGAAAGGGAGTGAATAGAAAAAAAGAAGAAAATCCACAAACCCCCATATATTATTAAAAACAAACACACACACACCCCCCAGAAAAAAAACCTGAAAAAAAATTCTTCACATGCATACAAGAACTGTAAACAGTGCTGTTTCTCTCAGCTGCATAAAACTGAAAGAAACACACCTACACAACTGAACTGTAAAGAAGTAACACATCTAAAAGTTACTGCCAATTAATTTCATATCCTGAAGGAAATTCTGAGCTTTGACAGTGGCCATTTAGAATAGAAGTCAACAAGGCTTTGAAAACAAAGAAGAAAGAATCTTTCAGAGAACATGTTAGGAGACCTTCAAGTTTTTCCACAGCAGAATGCTGATTTTCTTAACAAGGTTTCAGTCTAGCTCTCTTTGATCTATAACTGGCTATTTTAAGAGCCAAAATCAATTTCTAAATAATCAAACGGAAATAGAAGTCATAAGGATATCACTACCATACTATTTTAAGAAATAAAATTCTTCATGTATAGAACAGTATGAATATTATTCCTGTGATGGACAGGCTCATGTATTCTGAGATGCAGGTGAGAAAAATTATTGCAACATAAAGTAATTTTCCTATTTATAAAGCTAGTAAGAATGTTTTCCTCCAGTATTCCACAAAGACACCATGAAGATTAAATCAGTATGACAAAAATAACCCCACATATGACAGTTTATTTAAAAAACAAACAAACAAACAAACAAAAAACCCACAAAAAAACTTACTTGAAGACTTTCTACAACAGGCACAGGTGTCACTGGAGCATGGACCGGTCCCATCCCCTCATAAAATGTGTATTCTGCTTTATCTGTGCTAATGATTGTCCAAGAAGCTCCATCATTAATCATTTCTTTATTTGGTTCTTTTGGGCATGGAGTGGCCTTGGAAAGAAAGAAAAGTTTAAAATCTGACCTGTAGACTCATTTGCCAAGTCACAGCGCTAAAAAACAACTCAGCCAGTAACAATGTCCGTTATTTCAAAAACATGTTTCCTTATGTTTTTCCTCTAACAAAATGACCTAGAAAAACAGTCACATACATTTCAGCAAAACTAGTAGAAAACTAAAACACTGTAACTCACCCCTCCAACCTTCTGTTTATTATTGGGTTTATTTTGGTTCAGCTTTCAAAGTTTTAACATTATTCAATAGCCATTAACCAACAAACTACAGCAACTAGAAGTAGCTACTTTAAAATAGGATCCCGTTTTATTAATGCAAAGTGACTAAAATGGCTACAGACTGAAATGGAATACTTTTCATGAGTTATGATTTACATCTGGCCAAGTTTTTTTTTTTCTTTTTAGAGTTCTTCACCATCCACAAAATGATGGGAAACACAAGCTTCTATTTCAGTGTTTGTGCAAAGACATGGGAGAGAAGCTGAAATGACAACCTTGCAAATTAGTCAGAAACTTCCACTGTCTCCTTGTAAATATTACTAAATTAGTATACATATATACATAGACAGAAAATACTGACAACTATTTTTTACAGCAACAAGAGCCTCTCTGAACAATTCCATCATCTAGCCACCAATGAGGAAATTGTGTATAGGTTAAAAACAGGCACACACACACAAAAAAAAGGGACTCAAAAATTCTGATTTTAATACCTAAATGCTGTTTTCTTCCATTAAGCTTTAAGGATATCTAGGTATGTAACAATAACCTTCACTCCACAAAACTGTTAAACTTCAATTAGCACGAATTTACCAGTTCAGATGAAAGGAAGTTAAGATCAAAGCGGCATTCTTATGCAGACTCTTCATTCTGGTATGATCATGTAAAAAAGCACTGAAAACAGCTTGCAAGAGAAGTGCACAACAAGGATAGTAACTACAGATCTTTCCAAGCTCAAGACCCAACTGATATTTTTATTAGAAACATATAGAGTTTATAAATTACTAGTCCAACTTCAAAAAAGGAACTGCTGTATACTATTTCAATGCATGTCATTTTTCCTACAGGTTGACTACAGTTCCTGTTGGCATGGACTGACACACTTCAACTCATGACAAATAAAACCATGGGTACCAAAAATGAATGGCCCTGTACAAGATCCTTGTCTGGCTTCTTCAGATCTCCTAAACCCCTGCCACAAAGTAGAAGGCAAATGCCACAGAATTTGTTCTGAAAGCCCTGCTACGTCAAAAATCATTTCAGGAACACATCACTCCTTCTGTCAGAAATTCTTGAAAGATTACGATTCCTCTTCTAGAGAAGCATTCCTTCTTGTCACTTCCAAATATAGCAGTTTACCTCCAGGCACTTCCCCCACCCTATCCTTTCCTTTTATAACTAAACTTTCTCAACAGGTGGCACTGGAAGATGGAAATGCCTTAACACCATGCTTAGTACCTCACGTATTGTCTGGCTTCACATGGAGACAGGATGAAAAACAAACAATTGCATAACATTAACAGATAAAGGACAGAATTCCCCAAGAACTGGTAAACACAACAAGGACACAGACAAAAGGAACCCAAGGAATATAACGTATTTGGATTTAAAAAACACCAACAACCACCCCCACCCCCTCAAAAAAAAACCTCAAGAAAGCTCTCTATCAAAGGATGTCAAAGAAATGAAATTATAACAGATTAGAAAAAGTTGGGGGGGGTGGGGGAGTTTAAATAGAAAGCTACTTATAGGAAAGCAAAAAGCAAAAGGTAGAACTTAACAGCCACTCTCCTTTCAAAATGCACAAAACCCAACAGTGCAGTTCCCTCCCCGAGACTGGCGTTGCAATCAGTTTTATTGAACGTCCTCACCAGTGTGCTAGTAAAGTCAAATCTTCAAACTTCTGCATGATACTAAGTTTTTCAGGTAGTTAAATGCTGTTACAATTGCAAGGATTTTATGTCCAGAAGGACATCAAAATTAACATAGAGGGCAAAAAAATGGTAATGAGCTTCGATTTACATAAAAGTGAGGTTTCTAAAGAAAAATTCTGTAAATTATGCTCACAAAATATTAAACTTGGAACTGGCAGTTACAACTCAGGATGCTGGAGTCACCACTGACATTCTTCCAGAAACACAAGCTCAATGTGCAGTGACAGCCACAAGTGGCAACACAATACTGGATGCCATCAGAAAAAAATATTGACAACAACATATCAGGTATTATTTTGTCAGCGTAAAACCATTGTTCAGCTAATTCTGGAATACTGGGTGCAGTTCTGGTCTCCCTAAGAAAGCCATGGTGAAAAAAAGAGAAGGTACAGAACAGACAATTAAAATCACCAAGGAGCTGCTGACCTTATGAGAAGAAATCGAAGAGACTGTGACTCTAATTTGGAGAGAAGAAATTAAGATGTTTATAGCTAAGGTGAAAGCAGAACTGTTGCTCACTAAATCCGGCAAAACTGGAACTAGGAATCACCCACAGAAACTATTAGATCATTCAAAACAAATACAGCAAAAGTCTACTACACAGAGGTCAGGAAACCTCTTGAACTTTCTGCCACAGAATACTGCAGAAAAAGAGCATCAGCACATTCAAAAGAAATCAAACTGATGGACTACACATCTACAAAATTATACTAAAAGATAGAGTCAGGGATGCAGCCTTTAACAACCTGTAATACAAGAAGTGTGGATGCTGGCAGAATACAACTGCACTGGACTGCATAAAGAGACCAGGTCTGCCTGCTTCCTGTAAGAACCATCTCGTACTGCTGCTGTTAGATGTAGGTACTGACTATGCTCTGATCCAGTAAGGCATTATTTATATTCTTTCTGTATTCACCAGAATACATGGACATCTTTCAAGAGAGATCTGGCTGGTACTTCAGCAACTGAATTTCAAGGTTTTTGTATGTTCATGCTGACCTGCTGACTTTTTACAGCCTCTCTGCTTTAAGCCTCTAACATCTCTATATTGGGCTATTTCCACTCACCCAAGAGACCTGTCACCGTAAAGTAAAGTGTGGGGGTTTTTTGTGGGTTGTTTTTTTTTTTGTTTTTTGTTTTTTTTTTTTTTTCACAGTGACCAGAGTCTGTCTAGGCTCCTACTATAGGAACTGTACTCAACAGTAAATGCTTAAGAGCAGGCAAGTAAAAGATGCTACACATGCCTGTTGCTCTGGTCTTGGTCTTCTGGTCCAAATGAAAAAAAACAGATAAAATGGGATTTCTCTCCTGCCACTGGTAGAAAGAGTTTATCTTCCATAGTGATTTCACTTACCAAAGAGTGATAACAGCCTGATGTGCAAGTTAACAGATTTTATTCAACAAGTAGAAACAGCAGGTACCTGCTCCACTAAAAGAATTCAGAATAGTGGGTTGTCCCTTTATCTAAGCCCTAGCCATGTGGAAAGTTCAGAGCTCTTATCAGATTGGGACTCCATGAGTGCTGCAGAAACTGAAGAGTGGAAGGGTGTCCTGGTACTCCCACAGGCAATTCCAGGATGCTGAAATAAGGTAGCTCTCAGAGAAGCAGGAGTTGCTTCTTCATCCAGCCCTTCTCATAACGTACTTTGAGAAAGATCAACTAACAAGGCTGATACTGAGTTACTGCAATTCCTGTTTCACAGCTTTCTCTTCTTCTTGATGAAGGTCCATTCTCCTTTACAAGAAAGCATATCGATAGATATATCTGTGCTATGTGCTGTGAGTAGAACCAATAGATCTGGTCCCTTCTGAGCCACAAGTCATGAATATGCTTCCTGAAATATGAACAAAAAGCTTCTCATATTCTCTTTCCATTGTCCCAATTCAGGACAGAAGTCAACTGAGCCTTTACCAATCCTTCTTGTCCCTTCCCTTAAAATAAAGGAAGGGAATCTTTAAAAAGTTAGCTTTTCGTTGGGCCGAGGCCAACTGTATGAGGTTCAACAAGGCCAAGTGCCAGGTCCTGCACTTGGGTCACAACAACCCCATGCAACGCTACAGGCTTGGAGAAGAGTGGCTGGAAAGCTGCCCAGCAGAAAAAGACCTGGGGGTGCTGGTTAACAGCAGGCTAAATACGAGCTGGCAGTGTGCCCAGGTGGCCAAGAAGGCCAACAGCATCCTGGCCTGTAGCAGAAACAGTGTGGCCAGCAGGAGCAGGGAAGCGATTGTCCCCCTGTACTCGGCACTGGTGGGATCTCACCTCAAATATGGTGTTCAGTTTTGGGCCCCTCACTACAGGAAAGACATTGAAGTGCTGGAGCCTGTCCAGAGAAAAGGGCAACAAAGCTGGGGAGGGGCCTAGAGCACAAGTCTTACGAGGAGCAGCTGAGGNTGACAGGACGAGAGGAAATGGCCTCAAGTTGTGGCAGGGGAGGTTTAGATTGGAGATTAGGACATATTTCTTTACTGAAAGGGTTGTCAGGCATTGGAACAGGCTGCCCAGGGAAGTGGTTGAGTCACCATCCCTGGAGGTGTTCAAAAACCGCACAGACGTGGGCACTTCATTACATGGTTTAGTGGGCATGGTTGATGGTTGGACTTGATGATCTTAAAGGTCTTTTCCAACCTAAATGATTCTATGATTTTGTGATTCTCCTAAGGAAGTCTTGAGTCTTTCCTGAGTGTGGCCATCTTCCTGGAGCACTGCATTACCTCTCAACACCCTTTGTTATTTGAGCTGCCCTGGATGTTTAAAAAAACATTGCAATACTTAGGTAGGCCTGAACTTGGTCACAGTCTTGTTACTCTCATGGGAATTACCATGCTGAGAGTCTGCTAAAAGCACGCTAACATACACATGAAACTAAAACCACAATTTGTTAGCATATTGTATAAGCTGTCAGAACAGTTGTACACTGTGGTATTTTTTTACAGCTCTTCATAGGGGTTCATTCCTGTTACAGTAACTTGCTAGGGATATTTTTCTCCACCTGCTGGAAAAACAAATACTTGAAGACTGCGACAGCTACATTCTTTACAGACAAATCAAATTTCTGTGACTTCACAAGTTACTGTGGTCAACTGCCATAGCTGTCTATGTTTATGCCCTTAGCCAAGAGCAAGACAGTGCAATTCTCTCAAGTTCATCATGAAATAAGACTATCATGAACTGTGTCATTTCCTATGTGCTGTAATCCAGAAACAGACACACAAGTAAGTGGTGCAACTCCACTGGCATATGTCAACGTTATACCACAGTATCATGATCGCATGCACAAGTTCCTAGTGTGTTCCACTGGAGAAAATAGAATTCATTGTGTAGACAGACATGGAAGAAGGTTATGAGGAAAGAAAAACAGATTTGGAAAGGGACAAAGTTTGTTGCTTTCCATCCTCTGTCTTTTCAAAACAAAATATTAGACTTGCATTCAGAACCAACTGCAGAACTGGCATTCATACATATTTTGGGAATATTTGGGAAAACTTCACAACCACAATTCTCATCTATTGAAATAGTTTCAAATGACTCACTTGAAATTGGATTATTCTCTCCTGGGAAAGGCACAAATACATTCTCTCAGTGTCTTTAAGGTAAAATGCACATTTATGGAGCTGCGATACTGGATCATCTGCATCCAATAACGCTGTTTGTTTATCTACTTTTCGAATTATCTGCGAATGAAAATTGTACATACATATTTAGGACAATTTTTGTACTTCATTACATTGGAGATTACATATGTACTGGTAGTAAAGGAATTGAAAGGTCATTTTTTAATGCCATGCCTCCTGTTTTAATACCAACATTAGATTCATAATTCTCAATGCTTTTGAAACAAGAACACAACATTGAAGTGACACTCAGTACTACAGCTTCAATGTGCTGCATACATATATATTTTCTAATTTTTGCTGCAAGAGTGCGGAAAAAATTCGACTCTTCAGCAAAATCTACTTTTGTTCCATTTCCTGGTACAAAAGAGCAGTAGGTCAAGTATTAATAAACTTCCACAGAAGCTTCCATCATTGATAGCATCAACAACAGTCTGTAGCAGACTGGTTGCTGAAAAAGAACAGTTGAAAATAAAGATTTACTTTAAAGGTATTGAGATGTCCTTAAGTACAGTTTTGCAAACACAACAATCAGTGTATCTTAATAACAGTTGGACATTAAATACTACTTAAAGACAACTGCAAAGAACAATTGTTCCTTACATCTGGCAACTCAGTGAAAAAATACCTGTTGACTTCATTCAGAGCTGTTATACTCATTTGTTTTTAAAAATTTAAAAAGTTATTCCCTTACAGACAGTGGAAATCTGCAGCTTGGAATTTTAACTCAACTTCTAGAAAAAAGCTTAATACTTCATTTTATGCAACATCAGCAGAAGCAGCAGCCAAAGTGCTTGAAGATTTCTAAGCCGACAATCAGAAAGCCAAGCATGTCCTCTTGGATTTCTAATGATAATAAATGGCTTTATTAGCAATATAAGTTTCAAGGTTAACTTGTTTCTTCAAAGTTCTTTGCATTAACCTATAAAATGTCTGCAAGTTAAAAGGTAACTGCATCACCTTCAATCAATCTTGTAAGGCAGCATGACAAATGTTCCCAATAGCAAACAAACCAGGAACCTTTAGCCTAATTTGTTTAAATCTATTTCTACCTACAAATAAGATTTCTGGAATCGTAAATGATGGTATTTCCTTTCGGCAGTAAGAAAATACTAACATGAAGCCCACACAAAGTGAGAGCCTCTTACTGAATTTCATGTGCACTGAACCAGATCAGTGGTAACCAGGTCTGGATTTTTCTGTCAAATAATGTGATTTAAAAAATAATAATAATAATAAAAAAAAAAATCTATCTAAATGATCATTTTATACCATTTAGTCTGAGCAGGCTATCTTCTTTTTTAGCTAAGTTTGATATTGGGAGAGAATTTCCCATTACAGTCCTAATAAAGTAAGTCTGGGAAGGTGAACAAAAACCTGCCTGCAGGGAAGGTTGGTTTTACATTGGCACATTCTAAAAATTGTTTCTAGTTAAAAGTGGAATTAGTAAAGCCTTGTATGAAATTCATAATGGGCTGACAAACAACAATTTCACAGAAGATCTCTTATGAAGGATTATCATCAGTCACATAAAATTTCACTTAGGCTGGCATTAAGTGCATAAAACAGAAGAAAAAAAAAATCTATAATTAAACTTATTTATAAAAACCATTACTGTGTATCCAGCAGTAAAATAATTTTTTGGTTCACAAACCTTAACTGGTTATAATCAATTTTGTATCTGTGACAGACAGGGGCTGACATTTTCTCTTTCTAAAAATAAGTTATTCCAAAGGCATTTCTAACATTCCATATTTGAAACAGACAGTATTAACAAATGTCCAAAATGCTTTTGTAAGCTGATATTGGTGTAATTATGTGTCCTTAAAGATACACAGAAGTGAGTTTAGATTCAAATCAGTAGAGTATTTTTAAAGCTGTGCTGAGCCTAACAACTGGAACAGTCCTACTGGCTGCAAACACTTTACTCATCTATTCTATATCAGTATTTAAAGTATTTTGCTACACTGGGACCTACATTACTGGTTTTAGACATTTTCTTAAGGACAGCTTGCAGATTAACCTACTTTGGCAGGTTTGAATTCTGAAAAATTCCCTATACTTATTTTACAAGCTGTTCTTTGCTTACAGAATTAATCTGCAGATATAAAAATATGTTTTTATTAAAATAAATACCATTTTCCATATAAAACATGTATTACCAAAAGGAAACATACAAAGCCAAAAATTGTAAACAATGCAAACTCAACTACGCAATTACACTAAGTAGCCATCTACAAATTAATTACAGCATTGGAGAAATTAAACTGTACCAGTCTTGGGAGTGCCATGCCAGTAACTGAGCATACAAGTTTGACAGTCTGCCCATAATGAATGTAGCCATCTCTCACTGTGAATTCTTCTCCTTCCGATTCATCATCATCCACTGTATGAAACAGGAATTTTCACATTATTTGTTTTAACCACTGTTTTCCTCGACAGGAAGAACATTTAACATCACACTATTACATGAAATACACACTCAGTAACAAAATAAATCTGCTTATGGGCAACTAATACGGAGGAAAAAATGCAGGACATTTTTTGTTGGGATGGAGGGAGGGAGGGAGGTGAAAAAATATATTGCTTCATTTTTACTTACAGAGGTGAATATAAAATGCTCCCCACTGTTGTGAACTGGCATGGAAATTACCACCTTCTACGTGCAAATATCTGGTGCTAACTGTTTGGGATCGAAGTCTATTAAATAGTGCCACTTTTGTCCCTGACGCAATACATACTGCAAGGAACACACACAGACTTGAGATTATAAAATTACTTCATTACATAAAAAGGTAACAAAAAATCACAAATACGGTAAAATAAACTCATGAAATAATTCTCAACTATTGGTTAACTTAGAAAATATTTACATTTGTGACAGACCAAAAATAATCACAAAATTACAAATGGATAACATACATAGTGGCTGTTCTCCAAAGGCATGCTAGTTCACAGAATTTTGCCACTTAGCCCAATGGGCCAGTGCTTGCCAGCTGAAAACTCCTTCTGTTCATAGTTCTCCAGCAACTGATTACTTGAGCAGAAGCTTTAGCTTGCCCTTCTGAAGTACTTAGGCAACCTTTAGTGATCATTTGAAGTATAAAGAAAAATTATTCTTACAAATCACAATCAACTGAAAGGCAGACAGACGTAAGTTTGTAAAACTGTAACCATGCAACCTGACATTTTCTCAGATCTGAACTTACTTATCATTCAAGAGGGACAAATGCCAAGTCTGCTCCTCTAAAAAAAAATCAGCAACTAGCATTTTGACATCAAAACGGGAATGTTTCTCCTATTTAGTTCATATTTACTATCAAAGAATTCTTGGTTCGTATTCTTTGTCCATCACAACTATCTGTCTGAATACAAAGTCAACAGCGCATACTCTGAGCCCACGGGCGTGAACTGCGCAGCAACAGATTGCCTTTAGTCATGTGGCAAGCTAGCGGCCCCGAGATCCACATTCCATAGGTGAATGGGTTCCAGCCCAACACAGATGGAAGAGCCTTTTAAAGCACTAGTGAAGAGAGAGAGAAAAACAAAAAAAAAAAAAGGGTATCTCTTGAGGTGCTCCAGTGGTATGCATGCAAAAACTTTGGAGGAAAAGCAAAAATGCTCCCAATTATACATTAGCACCAGAGATACCTTTAGTTAAAAAACACGGTAAGTAAATAAATCTGGGTGAAATATCACCATACAGATTTCTTAAACAATTACTTAAAAGGAACCATGCAAAACATATTAAAAATAAAAACAACATGAAAATGGCATGAAACAGTAAGAAGGTGGCTGTGATGTGACCAAGTGCAGTTTGGGTGACATGACGCTAGTCATTTATCACAATCTGAAAGCTACCTCTTTGATACTGATCAAAACCTCCTAAACACCAGATCACGTCAGGTTAAGAGATCCAACAGCTTAGAAAGCTGAGGCAGAGCATTCTTTATGCATATGTCTACAAGGATTCACTCCTCAGAATAAAGCTTTTTGGGGGACCTTTTATATTTATTAAATAATTAACTGTGACTGCATAAAACTCAACAATGTAACCTATCTATGTCAGAATACTTTAAAATACACTGAAGTGTACAGTTCTGAAATACATTAGAAAAAAAAAGAATTTGAAAGTTTCATTGTATTTACTTTGTAGTCAGACCTCAGAATACGTAAGAAAAAACTACTAGGAGACAAAATGAATTGCTACATAAAGAAAAGAACTGTAAAATACTTACAGTCTGCATTTTTCAGTGACTGTTTCTTTTTAGAAGGTTTGGAGATGACTTTGATCCGTTTACTGAGGAACACGCCGATGTCGTCACTATTGCCATAGAACATTTTTACCGATAACATGAAGTGCTTTCTCTTGTCTGAGTCTGATATGTACAACGTTTTGGCAGTGCAATAATTCTGCAGGTGAAAACATACTGTTGTTTCTTTTTTCAAGTCAACCCAGTTCAGGAAACTATGTATATTTAATTACGAACAAAATAGGAAAATTGATAAAATAGTTTCTAAAACATAACAGAAACTGTTTTTTCCATCTCTTCCAAATGGATATCTTTTAAGACTACTGTTTAGCTTTGTGAAGTTTAGCACCCAACTTCAGTACTTTAGCATCTTTCTGAAGACCCTGACTAGGACTGGAAAAGAGATGATTAGAGACTATACTTGTGTCAAAGCCATCTCTGAGTGGTTAAGAGCACTACTAAACACTACATTTGAGTGGAGGTACACAGGCAGTACACTGGGCATGCCTGTGCAGAAAATGTGTTGAGCCAAACTTTTCTTGAAAGGATGGGAGATGATTGGGTTTTGAAACACTAGAAAGTCCCTTTTGCTAAGTGCTCATGCTAGCTGACAACAGAAGCTTAAAACAAAACAAAACAAAACAAAAAAAAACTCAAAAAGAACTTTTATTATTCTTTTCGTATTCAGCAACATATGAAGCATTTCTAAGTAGACTGTGCTGGAAATACTAGGTAGCTATAAAATACTGCTTAATAAAATAACCAGCTAAAATGAGCACTCACATGCTGCCAGTTCTATTCTTGTAGCAATTTATATTGCTGTAAAAAAAGAATCTAAACCTATTAAGATGCTATTTCAGTTGTACTTTTATGCAAAGGGACTTAAAGACCACTTGAAGCAGCAGATGTTGTTTAGATACTTCCTTGATGAGATTATCCATTTATGCAAGCCAGGGACAGGGACATGGAGTTTGGGCCAGAAACCTTACTTCAGTTAACCACTGATGCCTACCAAATAACCTAACAGTTTATTGACTCAGAATGAACAACCTAGAAATGAAAGGTTACTACCCTGCTATGATCCCATGAACCAAATGTACCTATTCCACTCTCCTACATATTTTTGAGGGATTTTTTTAAACCACTTGTGTAATATCTACTACAGTGTAACAAAACATCAAAAATAAGCAAGGGTATTCCTTGAAATATGCACCAGGTAGCTGTAATATCCTTTGCACTAATCTGAGTGGTTTATTACAATTCTTCTACCTTTCCTTCCAAGTTCAGCTGCTGCATTTCTTGGTCGCTGTTTCCTATTCCAATGAAGGCGCAAGGTTGTGACTCTTGCTCAGTACAACCATCGCGTTCCATTTGCTCTTTTTTTTTCTTCCATCCACTGCCCATAAGATACACACACGGAGGAGGACAAAAGAACCTGAAAATGAAAAATGCATTATGAGATTACACACAGCTTTCCAGAAAATTCTTGAGACAGAAACTGTTGTGTATCCAAAGCTTTCTCAGCCCACTCATACTTTGCATTCAAGTTTATACACGCACACCCTTCATTTGCCTTGAAGATTTTCTAAAATGCAAATCAAAAAAAGAGAAAAAGCAAGGAAAATTAGCATTACATGCACTGTCACTGAGTATCTTTCAAGTTCAATATACAGTAGGTATCAGTCTGCATCTCTGTAAAATAAAAACACCTTCTACCCTTACAAAAAAGAGATTCTTAAAGAAAGTGAAAAGGCCTTGAAAGTGATGGCAGTGTTTTGCTTTTGTAGGTGTGTCGTGGTTTAAGCCCAGGCAGCAACTATGCACCACACAGCTGCTTGCTCACTTCCCCCATCCCAGTGGGATGGGGAGGAGAATTAGAGAAAAAAAGTAAAACTCATGGGTTGAGATAAGAATGATTTAATAACCAAAGTAAAATGCAATACTAACAATAATAGTAAAATATAATAACAACAATAATAATAATAATGAAAAGGAATATAATAAAATATATTAAAAAAATAAAACCCAAGAAAAGAGAAGTGATGTACAATGCAACTGCTCACCACCCGCTGACCGATGCCCAAGCAGCAATCCGCACCGCCCAGTCAACTCCCCCCAGTTTATATACTGAGCATGATGTTCTATGGTATGGAATATCCCTTTGGCTAGTTCAGGTCAGCTGTCCTGGCCATGCACCATCCCAGCTTCTTGTACACCTGCTTGCTGGCAGAGCATGGGAAACTGAGAAATCCTAGACCTAGGATAAGCGCTACTCAGCAACAACTAAAATGCCAGTGTGTTATCAACACTATTCTCACACTAAATCCAATACACACTATACCAGCTACTAAGAAGAAAATTAACTCTATCCCACCCAAAACCCAGAAAAGGTGCTTAACATGATGCAGCGATTCATACACACAGAACAGTTCCACAAACTAATTTAATGGACAACTGCTGACTACAACTCCTGAACATTTAGTGTTCAATCATTAGCAAGGAGGGAGTCTATTCCATTCAAGCATAAATCTCTTTTCAGTTTTTAAATGGAATAGATGATTTTACATCTTCATCAATAACTGTAAAAGATATGATCTAGTCTTTAGCAGCACTGACTGAAATCAGTCTAGATGCTACCTACAGCAACATGTTAAAAATTAAATGCAGCATTATAATACAATATATTGGTCTTGAAATCTCTGCAAATTGTCAAAACACAAATCCAAATCACTTTTGGTTTTAGTCTGGCCAACAGCTGCAATGTTTTTATCATCATTAGTTAAGATCAAAGTTCATAAAGCAGAATGAATACATCCTGTTGTGAGGTAGCTGAAGAAGCTTGAAGATATCAGAGGATAACTGAAAGTTTTTAATTATTCTATTTTTTTCAAATTGGAAAGTAGTGCTTAACTTGGCACTTCTGAAATCCAAAGACAACTCCTACCTTATATAGGTAGGTAAGATTTTTTTTTTTTTTAATTTGCCTTGGGACAACTGAATTCATGGATTATTTCTGTTAAATACCATATAAAGCTCAGTTAGTGGAAGTCAGCTTTAGTATGAAAATCAAGTCTAACCCACTTCTTTATCTCACCTATTCAGCAAAATTACCTTTATTTAACAGATATTAAATGCTTTTCTAAGTAACAGAATTCTTAATAGATGAAACCAAAGTCCTGCATTAATAATCACATAATAACAGAATGTAAATATTAAGAATCCATATAAATAAACGCGAAGATTTGTAATCATTTTAGTTAATGCACACACAAGTAATCTATAGTCTTTGTTAGAGAAACAAACAACCAATTTTTAAGTTTTACTGCAATTCAAAATCTCAGTGGTTACGATAACGAGCAAAAATTACTCCCTGCAAGGCAAAAAAAATCACCTTCTATTTTGCCAATAAATCCACAATGAAATTTTTTCATTTAATTTCGCTGTTTTTAAAACACAACAAAAGGCACGATATACCAATATGCATAGAACTTACATATCTATGAACATCTTTCAAAAGTATTGTGTTCTGGTTTGAAAACAGACCACCTACAAAAAAGAATTTGTAGAAAGTAGCTCACTACATGACATCAAAAGATCTGCATGTTTGAGAAGCCCATGAAATTAATTTGTGAAACTGCTCTTACAGATTGCTTTTAAACTTAGTAATTCTAAACAAATAGAAAAAAAATGTTTTATTCCCTCCATTATGATAATCCACTTCAGCAAAGATTTATAACAATTATTTGCTTCTTTTATTGCCTTCACACTGTTCTGAAGCATAGAAATTTTGATAAATATGGAATTATGAATTAACAGAAAGCCACCTGTAGAAGCAAACTATTCAAAGTTTAACAACTAACATGTTTTCATGTGCTTATTGCATTGGTTTCAACTACTTGTATTTTATTCTTTGGGTTAATTATGGGTCATATGAAGGCTCTGGAATTTTTTTTTTCTTCCAATTGAAAATGCAGAACACAGAGAACCAAGGCAACAGGTAGAAACCTGCCAATTTGCAAAACAGATGTTTCCTGATAGAACTATCAACTTGTGAAACTACCTCAAAAATAAAATTTAACGCTTTCACAGTAGCGGCACAAGAGAATACTTCCACTAGCACAGCCATGTTATAGTTACCTGACATTAGAATGGGTTATTGTAACTTTATTGCTGTAAAAATAGAAGTTCTGAAATTTGAAAGTCACCATGAATAGAAAGAGTAAGCAGTAATAAACAGCAGATCCCCTTTTTGCTTGCTATTATGCCTTTTGCTTCTTATCTTCTGCTAACTGACCTCTGTTCCAGCTTTCTTCATAAAGATGCTGAATGATGCAGGAAGGGTACACCATGAGTTTCTGTTACCTGCCTATTAAATCCTCCCCTTCCTATTACAAATTTTTGATCTCAAAACCAGGAATGCATTTCCTACTTTTCAACTGCATTTATTTCAAACAGCACAGATGTCATGACCTAATCTTCTTCAAATGTTTCTCTACCATAAAGGAAAAATGATCTTAAGAGGACTTATGTTTGCGAAGGAGACAGCGCAATGACAGTGGTCAAGATCATAAAATTCATATTAAAGTACAGGGTGTGTATTTACTTTCTACATGACCAATCTAATTTATATGCCCTGTATCACCCCACATCTAGGTATAAATACCGTAATTGTTGTTAAAAATCTATTCTGAGGCTCATATACTGGTTGCTGCAACTTTCGGCATGTTTTAGGAAAACAGAAAGCCAAAACAAAGCAAGAAATAACAGCTTTAGCATTACACTGAGAAAATCACTACTGTAGACAATTGTGATCACATTTTAAAAAAATATATAGATACACACAGATGTATATGTGGGTGGGAAGGAAGCAAGAGGATAAGAGAGAGTCACATTTTTATTAGACGGGCAAGGGGTCAAGTGAGGGCAATGATCATGCCCAAGTACTTTGCCATCCCAGATAGGGGAACCATGATAGTGGTCCTCCATGAAAAATACTTTTCAAATGTGGGTTATGAACTAACTCCAAGGTTAGGAAATGCAATTTTTGGTGGGGGAGAAACTTCCAAGTAACAGATGCATTTATTCAAGAGTTGATCTTCTGGAAACAAACTCAGATTACCAGAAAAAGCACACCACATACTTAGTCAGCTTCTGAACCTCAAATGACAATACAAGATCCTTTCAGTGTTAATGGATGTATCCCACTAGTTTTCTTCTCAACAATTATAAGCTATTTCCAATAAAGAAATCATACACAGACAAAATTAATAACAACCTTTATTAATGGAGCAAAGCTTTGCAAAAAATAAACCAAACCCCTGGTATTCCAAGTAGCTATAGCACCATAAAGCAAACATCACACATTTGCCCTCCTTCCTCATGTACTCTTTTGTATTTATCTTAATGGTTAGAACACTAGAAAAAAAACAAATCCCAACCTTTTTTCATACCCCTTTTTCATTTCAACTTTATTCTAAACCACGTCCTTTGAATAGCTATGGCCACTAGATGGCAATGAAGACCTATAAGAAACAAGTTTTAGCTCCTCAACGAAGAGAAAACAAGCCACAACAATTACAGCGCTCTTTTTAAATTAGTACACAGAGAAAAACCTTGGAAAACTATGACTTACTGAACAAAGAAAGAAACTTTTGAAGCTGAGACGAGTTTAAGTTTGGTTAAAACTACGAAACAAGAAGGAAGAGTCTGGACGTTCACAATTTGAATGGGTTTTCTTATGTGTCAGCCTCTTACTCACCCTTCAGATACAGACAAGTACAGTCTCCAGGCTTTTACTTCATTTTTACAACCCCAGGAACTCATGTATAGAAGAGATTATCTACAAATTTTCTACAAAATATAGCGTGAGTAAACCATGAGTATCCTCATCTTTCTAATTTTCACAGAGGATTAAAGAAAGTGTCTTTGATATATATAACATAACTGCTGGAAAGAGGTTCTCTCATTAATAAAACATTTCTGATGTAAATAGGAATGTAAATGTTTATGTGAGAGGCTGACTTTCAGATAACTTTAAAGAGGAAACGAGAAAAAGAAAATCACCTCCCCAAAATAAGTAAAAGTAATTTAGGTAAAGTAATTTCCATTAATACTGATGGGAAATAAGGTAGGACAATGTTTGATGGAACAAATGAAAACACTCTTCCTTCAACCTTTGGTTTACAGAGCCTACCTCTCTTTTCTTTAACCACAAAACTAAAGTAAGACTGAGTAGGAGGTAAAAATTCTTCTGAAGTATTAATCTGACCTATAGTAAAAAGAAAATTATGTTGGAGGGAAAGGCAGCTGTGTCTGGTTCTTCTGAGCTTGTTCAGAATTTTCAGTATAAGAAGTAATGGTGGAAAGTCATGTAGGATGTAATTTCCTCACTGGATTTATAACATACTCTTTTAATACCTTTTCTCTATGCCATGAGCAGACTGGCAATTCCTTGCTGAATGAGCAGTAAAACAACACAGGACATTCTTCCATGAGATAAACACCTAACAACTTGATCTAAAAAACACATGAGATCTGTTAGGGATCAACTCTGTGAGCTCTTTCATTACTAGAAGTATAACTACCAGGAATGTCTTTCCTGGACAAAACCTATTCCACACTTGTTAGAGCTGCATGACGAGAAGCAGATTCAGTGCTTCCTACTTGCTGATATAAAGCACAGTGACTGAACCAGGGTAACATTTTGGGAAAACAGGTCTCTGCAAATGCTTCATGTATTTAATGTATCTCAACACCATTTTGTTGTGGACTCCTAGTTTCTCCGAAGAGGCTCTCTGTGATGCTCCTCCTATGCATCTTCCAAGAATTTGTGATCACTGTAATTAAAATGATGGGCAGTTTTAAATGAAGCTAACATTGGGACTGATATCAACCAGGAAAGGTCAGAGGATCAATCTCCAGAAAGTAAAGGGTGTCCCCGTAGTGCCTTCTTACACTGTAATTTCATG
>VYZV01019330.1:3632-29250 GCA_013401275.1 Pandion haliaetus
AGAGGAGAGGAGAGGAGAGGAGAGGAGAGGAGGAGGGAAGAGGTGAATTGAAATTATCTGGTGTGAGAGAGCAGGCAGATATAGGTTGCATTGGGCTAAGAACAAGAGAAAAATTGCAGGCTTGGCTATTGTTGTATGATCAAAGTTAGCAGACATAGGTATGAGTGGTATTGAAGAGGTGAAAAACCTTGAGCCTGGGGACAGCAGAGAGGTGATGGTAGGAAGGCTGAAATGGACTGCCATATCTACTCCTTTCTGTCCCTGTCAAATTACAATGCAACAACAAATACTTGTTCTGCAGGCAGCTGGTGAATGACAACTGGGTTTTGCAAGGGTAACTGATGCTAAGCTCTTTCTACACATTCTTGCCTTCTTGGCCCTCCATTTTCTTTTCATTAATCACAGAAGTTTGCAAGCTTCATACTAGTCATGTACTGAGAACTGTTTTGTAGTCTGTGGCACACAAAGTCAATGCTCTAGGGATGTTGCAGGGCTTAGTATCTGTTAATCTGTGGCCAGTACCCATCAGAGAGTGGAGCTAATGGCCCAGGTGGTTCCCTATGATTTTGCCCCTCCAAGGACTGGATATGTGTATAGGGGAAAATGAGCCATAATGGGCTTCCAAGTCACTCTGTGCATCACTTCACCCACAGAGAAGTGGGGGATTCCTCAAGGGTAGCGATCAACTGCCATTTCTGAGCAGCACCTAGCACCCCTTGGAGTTAGGTGCTGGTGGCCAGCTGAAGATTTTAGCAACAATTTGTGATGTCAGGAATTTTGTACCCCAGCACTTACCCTGTTGTCTTACTTATTCATACTGGGAACTCTATGGGAGAGTGGCCATCCTACCACGTGTCTGCACAGCACATGACAGAGCAGGCCACAATCCCAGGCAGGGCTTACAGACAGTACAGCAATGTATAAATAAACAGTTATTTCAAGTACCTAAAACTGTTGGTGTGACATATCATTACCCTTTATCAAGTACTTACTAAATGCCATAGCTTTCTAATACAATTTCTTATAGTCCTGTGTCAATTTTTGGAGTGTTTTGGGGCACTGAGATTCATTATAGATACAGCTACAGTGACATTTGGTTTAATTAGTTTCTCTATTATGTCACAGCTTGAATGAGAAGCAATCAGATATTATTAAAAAATGGGAGCACTATGCTTATTTCATACTTTGGATGAATCTTCAGTTTGCTTATAAAGCTACCTTGGAAGTAAATGCATAAAAGTAAAGTAGTTTTCCACTCCTGGCTGGGGTGGTTGGTTTTTTTTCTTTTCATTTTCCTTACAGCAGAAGATGGTGTTGATAAACTCATAGTGTTGTTAGTGGTGGGGCTTCCTTGTTCTCATTTTGAACAGCACCGGGTACAGTGGGATTCCTGTCTTAAGATGGAGCTTCCTTGGGATTGCTGCTAAATAAATATTGCTTAGTAATTATCAAAGTGGCATATTGAGTTCAGCTTCTCTGACTTATCACAGTTCCAGCAAATCGGGGTAAATATGAAAGCAATGCTGTCTAATCATAACAGTGCCTAACTCCAGAGCTCCCTTTCTTTTGCCCTTATATTTTCTAGACCCGTGCATGCGCAGAATTGCTCCGGTCCAATGACCTGCCCAAGCTAGGCAAGTCCCAATAGCCACAGTGACAGTGCTATAGCTGGGACTAGGGGCTACAGAGGCCACTAGCAAAAACAAGCCAGTAGAAGAAGGTTTCCCGTCATGGCTGTTACTCCATCTTGCCAGTGACACTACGTAAACCAGCCAAACCAATTGCTGGACAGCACAACCACATCTGCATTCAGCATACCTACTGCAGTGAGGAAACGTGAGTTTTGCCATACTGCTATCTGGCAAAATCATGCCAAAAAAGTTGTAGTGAAACCCTGACCTGGTACTGCCACCCTTTTCGCAATCCAGACTAGGCAGAATCCAGATACAGTTGCCGCAGGGGATGCTAAAAGGCAGACTGCAGCCCCTTACCCATCTGAGTCAACCTCTAGCTGCCATGTAGAGTTCTGAGGCATTATCCAAAAATACAGCTACTCTACAACAAAATTAGGCTTCTTGCAAAATGCAGTGGTGGTCATTATTTTCTTTTAGGACGGGGATGAGCTCACTTTTTAGGCAATATGCAAGAATGTAGAGCATTTGCCTAGGAAATGGGAAGCCTAGGTTTAGTACTTTCTGTCCCTAAGAAATCTGTAACCTGCAGGTTAGACTCTGGAGGTGATTCAACAACCTAGGTGTGCAAAATAAAGAAATAAAAATCAAGATTTACTGAGTCAGATACCTGAGATGTAGACATATCTCTGTATTGCAATCACTGAGACACCCAGCTCTCAGGGGACACTTATATGCTGGTCCCAGCATGTGTTTTACATTTTACCCAGTTACTTTTTAATACAGCAGTCAAAACACTAATATCTCTGTTTCCTTGCCATAAATTGGCATATCCCTGCTCCATGGTGATTTATTTGACAGCAAAAATTAGGAGGTAGATTCAAGTAGAAATGCTTTAAATCTTAGTGATAAATGGCAAATATTGCTTGGATGGGAAGTAATTAACACTGTGATGATACATTTAGCTCAGGAGGTGGGGAAAACAGAAATAACACCTAGTATTTGCAGTCATTAAGCACTGAAGTATTTTGCCAATTAAAATCCTACAGTGAAGGGAAAGCATAAAGTACTTGCAAGATGATGACTCATTTATTGCTCAAACCTGTTAAAGGAGATTTTTGCATGGTTTCACAACTAGATTTCTTCTCACCTAAGTCCTATGTAATAACATCAACTTCGGCTTATGCTGAATTAAAATATGCTGGGGAGATAAATAATACTCTGGTAAAAATCCCAATCCCTTTCAAAACCTACTACCTCTATCTGGACAACCATTTCAGTTGTTAATGTTAAATTACATAATCCCAACAGCTAGATGATGTTAATGGGTGTTTTTAGGTGCTACATGAGTAGGTTTTGGTCTGGTTCAGACCATGCTGTCAAACGTATGTCACAGGCTGGGCTAGTCTGACATTACTGCTAAAATAAGCATCAAAGAAGAAAAAACAAAAAAGAAGGAACAAAAGAAAAATGTAGTAAAACAAAAAAGAAGAAAAATATCAAGAAAAAATGTTTCTTGTAGCATTAAAACTTTGCAATGGATAAACGATGAGCGTATGCCACGTGGGGGTCATTTTACACCAAGGAGTGAGCAGCATGAGACTTAGTTTGACAAAAGCCTAGCTTAATTTCAGATGCTTTGATTGTTGTAACCACTTTTTTACACAGGAAAACATTTCCTTGCTTTAAAACTGCCTATCAAGTCTGCTAATATTTTTGAACACTCCTAAGAAGAAGCATTTCCTTGTACTTTGTTTCCCCCCTGACTAGGATGAACTTTACATGGAGTTCCTAAGCAATAATGCAAAAGTGGGAGAAATAAATGTATTTTAAACTAATGTTTAAGAAATGGGCCTTTTCCCCCCAGCTTTACCCTGTGGACTGTGCTACATGGCCATTTCTGCAATTGCAGGAAGACTTTGTTTACAAGTGTCTTTTCTATATGCACTGGTCAAGACAGCCAACTGCCCGTCAACCTTTTCCTACTTTATTATCTGCTGGCATTCCAGTCTCACAGCCAAAGGGTAGAAATATATCGTTCCAGCCAATTGATTAGTTACCTGGTCATCACTGAAGCCCAAAAGTCTAAATATAATTTAAGTGCTCTACTACTTTTAACCATAAACATCCATAGCTAATGTAAAAGCCCGCTGAGGTTCTGCAGTAGTTAAGAAAAAATGAGCATAACATTTTGGACTGTACTTGTTTGCAACACTCAGTTTTAGAGAATTAACTGACTATTATTCTGGTTTTATCCATATCTGTGGCTTTAAAATGCAGAGAAAAAAAAAAACCACCAAAAAACCCTACAAAGTACATTGTAATCAACAGATCATCAAAGAACCGCCGTTAAACAGATTTGTAAGACACTGTGGTAATCTAAAGGTTATATAAACTTCAGCTAAGCCTCTTAATATATTATTTAAGCATTACGGAAATCTGATTTTTAATTTAGTATAGTACAAAAAGGCCTTTATCCTAACAAATATATGAGTTAAATTTGAATGCTAAACAGAGTTTATTGGTTATTAAAGCCACCATAAAGTACAGATATATTGGTAGCTAACATGAGTCATCCAAATGGAAGACTTTGGGCACAGATTTCTTTCAAAATATCCATGTTTCTAAAAAAAAAAAGAAATCATTAAAAGTAGATTAGCGTGTTCCTGGAATAAAAATGCATTATCTACTAAACCAGTTATCAGTAAAGTATTATATTCAGATAATGTAGAGCGCCATAGAGGGAAGGATATTACTGATTCTTCTCTGACCTACAGGGCTTAATCTTTCCTTAACAAAAAAAAAAAAAAAAAAAAANGACCATAGCCTCTATGCTATCCACCATATCATACAGACTTTGTGAATAATTTGGTATAAATAACCATCCACCAATAAATATATTGGAAGTTGGGCTGCCTCCTAATTTCAGAGGCAAGAGCATATAGTCACCTGTTAGCAATTAGCTGGTCAGGAAGTCTAAACTTTAATCTTTTAAGATATTAATTAGCAGAACAGCAGTTTGTTTGGTTTGGTTTTTTATTTGTCAGTCATTGGTGATCAGTTCTTCAGAGGGGTTCTTAAAGCTGGCAATACAACCATTCCATGTATTAAAAACAGTATTTTGAAGAAATAAAGGAAGCCAAAACCCAACTGCTTTCAAAAGAAAACCCAAGTATTTCAGAAGAGATAACAGGGTCACTGGTCACTGCACTGCAAGAGCACACGTGATTTACTTCGATCACAAACTCTCATCGGGAGGAGATTGGTGCAAATCTGGAGACATTTGCTCCTACCAACAACCCACCTTCCAGTCCTAGTGCTCCAAAAAGTGACAGGCAAGGGGGAGCATCAGGAGGTGAGGACTAACATTGGCCTTGCTGTGTCACACACCTTCGCAATGTAATTTTCCTATTTAATCTTATTTAGATTTTATTCTCAGAGGGATTTAATTATCTACAGTCATTGCCAAATGAAAGCACTTAAAGCTGTTATCACTGAAAATGTATTTTTTAACCTTTATGGTCCTTCTCAAGAAGTTTCCAGCTTCTACAGCAATTGAACTGTAGGGAAAATAATAATTTTTAAAAACATGATCTTTAAATCTGCTCTTGGTTTCTTTCAACTATGAAATGTTCCTGCCATGGAGATTTGTGTCATTTAAAAGGCCATCTACTTATATAATGAATCAGATTTCACTGTTTGCCAGTTTCATGTTGCTAAAAATGTTATTTATCCCTTTCCAGCTCTTTCTGAAGAAATATTGTCTTGTACAAGTTGGGTAAACAATACATTTAATTGTCTTTGTGATGCCAAATGGTGCATAACATCGGTATGGGGTAGCATTCATAGCTATCAAAACAGCTCCCTGGAAAAGATTTCTATGTTATTTTATGGTACATCTCTTCTCTCAAAATGTCATTTGGCTTTACGAGAAGCCTGGATTGTAACTTTTCAGAGTAATGAATAAACGACATGACTCATGGCTATTTTTTTCTTTTTCTTTGGCAGGAGGGGGTAGGTTAATACAGTTGCTTGAAATATGATGTGTTTGAGAGAACTTTATTTAATCCAACAGGGACCTGGATAGTAAATCAATGTTAATCAGGTAATACACCCAGGGGAAATTGGAACCATTGTCACATTTGACACACTTACTTGTTACATTTATGAGCTCATCCATTTACTTAATTATTATGAAACTCCCAGTGTGTCAGAGTGGGACCATCTAAGGATTTTTCTCCTGTCTACAATGCATCTTAAAATATTTCCTATTTCATAGCAAGGGTACAAAAGTCATGTGGTGCTTCCAATTCTCAGTCAGTACCTACACAAGATGCTATTTCAAATGAATATCATGAGATGAGTTCGAGCCACAGAAACAAGTTACTATAAAGCAATTAAGTATGAATTTTTCACCTGTTAGTTACCTTGCAATATGTGTTCTCATGCATAGTTTTTAATTTAAAAAGTGTGCCATAATTTGGGGTAGGTTACAAGGTTCTATAGGACCAGAACAAATTTGGTTTAAGTTTGCCTAAGGACTAGAACGAGTGCAAAGGGAGGTACAGAGCTGTAAATCCACACCCTATAGAACTTATTTGTGGAAAACATTCTGCTGGATAAAACAAGGTGAAACTGCAAGTCTAGATGTAATTCTGCCTGTATTCTGGGAAAGTCTGGACCCGGCTCAAACACCTCTGCAGCACCCTTCAAAAGGCTTCAAAACTGTATCCAAACAAAAACTTTCTAGTCACAATTTTCCTATGTTCCTATAAGCTTCTAGGACTAAACAACATCTTGAATTATATTATCACCAGAGGCTCTGTACTGTTTTGTTGCATGACGTTGCTGCTTCTTCTGAGTGCTTACGCTCATTGCTGAATTTGGAGGATGCACATCAAAGAATCAGAACCCTGTTTCCAGTGCAACCAAATAATCCATACCTTTTTTCATGTATTCATCATGGCTAAATGCTCTGGGCTTCTGCTGTGGGAAACAGAAGTTTTGTGTCTTGGGGCAAAACCAAAAATAAAAGCCACTAAATCTTCATACAGCCAAGGAAGATGGAAATATTTTATACATTCAACTCTGAGTTATGCCAGATAACAAAGATTAGGAGCTGAAAAAGCCCAAATAACACAGAAGTAGGCTAAATTATAGCCATATAGTTAGTATATTCATCTTTGAAAAAATTGCTGAAAGGTTCTTTAGAAAACAGCTTTAAGAAGCAGAAAGCACAGTAGTCCTGACATGAGTTGCAGGTTTCTCTCCAAGCATTCCAGTGCAGAAATGTTGGGGTAGCTAAAGATTGGTTAATGGCAGCCCAAACATCCTTCCCCTCCTACCCAAACAGCTCAAAAAGGTTTGCATTAGGTTTAAGATTCTGCAGGAAGTGAAAGATTAGGACATTTACTGAGATGAAAAGTTAAGTCCAGGAGCACTGCTGCCAGGGTTCCTGCTTCCATGTGCCATCACCTCCACCTTTGCTTACCAAGTGAAAGACTTCCAGAATTGCAAAGACAGCTTTACAACTGTAGCTTTACAGCTACTACAAAGTACCTCAAACCAAAGCAAAAGAATAGACTTTTCAAAAGTGTCCAAAACTTTAAATCTTACAACATGCTACTGATTTCCAGTCTTGTCTATTTTATTTTCATTTCCTTCTTCTTAAAAAAAACCAACAGGCTCTCTAGAGGTTCTGTGCAGGAAAAAAGTATATTCTGAGTTTTCACATGGCTGTTGCTGTCACCTGTTTTTCTAACTCAGATTCCAGGAACTTCTCCTTTATTTTAGCTTTTCCATTTTTTTTCTGGGCAAACTAGTTCTCAATCCTAACTTTCTTAATGCATTGGTAGTACATCTTGCTTTAATCTACTACTTGTTTGATTTTGATAAATAGTAAGGGGGAGATTGTCTAAAGTGATGTGAAATAAGTTTTGAAAACAGTTGCAGTATCTAGAATGATAATTGGATTGGCCAGAGATGAGTCATAAGTAACGAAATGCAAGGAATAAAGATCTGATGCTATCTTGTTTGGCTGAAACAGAGTTCTATTCCTTCAGGCCAAACCGAGTAAATAATTATGTCATGTACCTTCTATTTTTATGATTTTTCTTGGTTGTTTAATATAATGGGATTATGCATCATGCTAAAAGGAAAACATGGCTGTTATAAGCTTGCTCTAAAAATATAGCTATTTTTAGTTATGAGAATTATTATTATTATTTTTCAAGTCAAAGTCAATTCACTGCCTGTTTAACATTATTACATTAATATCACCTGTAAGATTTATGGAAATTAATAATGAAGTAACAAATATGACCCTTCTGATACCAATCAGCCTTCACAAGGGATAATACAAGAAATATGTCTTATTTGTACAAAGTCAGGAGCCAAAATGAGAAGTTTCAAAACCAGACTTAAGTATACACAAGATGAAATAACTGGCGTGAGAAATCCCAGCTCCCTATTACGCATATATAAATATCAGGGATTCCGCTGAAGAGCAGTACAGATGTATAGAGTGTAAATAGAATAAGACAATCATATATACATGGTCTATTTTAAGAACTCCTTTCCAATCTGCTATGATCAATCTCCTACTCAGCAGATAGGTATCAGGAACCTGCCAGGAGCTGGGACTCCTGGAGCAGGACTGAGGGTCACCGTTCCTCGTGGCACGTACTACCTCTAGGCAACCTTTGCAGAAAGGCAGGGCAGTTCAAAACTTCCGTGGTAAGTCACAAGCCACCTCTCTGCAGCTCTGCCACCTTTGCCAACTCAGAGCCCTTGGCGCGGTGCATCAGCCAAAAGATGTTTGCTGCATCAGCCAAAAGATGTTTGCTGCATCATAACTCTTTAGCAATGACAGGAGAACATCTCTTCATTACACGAGGCGATTGCAACCACTTGTCCTGTTAATTACAGACACAGCCTTTATAATAAAACTCCAGCTTGTTGAATGTTAACAGTTACAAGTCTTGGGAAAGTTCAAGATGTAGATCATACTCTTCAATAATGCATTTACACATCCATAACTTAGTGCTGCCTTACAGTCTTCCCAGTGAACTTGAGTAATTAACAGAGTGGCATTTATTGGGTACAGCCAGCTCCGTGGTCCATAGCTGCACTAGCTGTGCCACTGCTCAGACAGCGTTATGCAAACACAGCAGACTTTCATCTGCAGCCAGCTTATGTCTGGAGGCTTTCACATGTCTCATATGCTGAAGCCTTCAGCTCTCCCATGTCTAAGCTCCCAGGAATGGAGCATGCTGGGCTGTACCCAGCACAGAGACACCCAGGGTGCTGGGGCTATTAGTTGTCAGCCCGCAATTCATTAAACTTGTTAACAGGGGCACACCACCAGCCCTACCATGGCACACAGAGGAATGGGGGCAGCAGCCCTGCAGAGGGGGAAGCCTTGGTGGTTTTTCCTCCTCTCTCTGAATGCAACCACCTTTTGGGGTGTAACGTGGTAGGCTAGTGAAGGAAGGCATATCGACAGCAAATAATTCATAGAAGAATATGAAAACTGCATATTCAAACTGTCTCATTACTTTCTTCTCTTTTTTTTTTTTTAAACAAGTATAAGGTATTATCCTACTTGCACTTTATTCAAGAAAAAACCCAACACATTGGTGCTATCAAAGACTTAGGGCCTTTTAAGAACCTTGACAATAAATCTTAAATGTTTACAAGGCTACATCTTCAGCAGTATTTAACAAAGTGGATCTGCTGTGGATTTACATGAGGGACAGAAAATAAGAATACTAATGAATTGTCAGGTCTCATTGTAATGTTTAGAGCGCTTGGCAGCTGTCTGTTCAACCTCAGTCACTCTTCTTCCTACAGTACTCTGAGGTATGACAGTGTGAAGACATAATGGACGGTGCCACCAGGTCAATGCTGAACTATTTCCAGTATGTTCTCATCTTAATCCTTTGCCCCCTGATACATATTTTCATTCTGTAAATTTTATCACTGAAACCTGCAAGATTTAAGATCCTTACCCTTTTCTATAACAATTAGACTTCTCCTTTGCTGTTCTGCCTACCTCAGAGACATTAATTCAGGACAGATTTTTTTTTTGCCAGAGTTTCTCATGATGAAGCCTAACAGATGCAGCAGTGATTTATTTTTCCTTTTTTAAAGAATGAGATTTTTTCTTTAGTAGTGCTCAAAAAGCAAACAACAGAAAGACATGCAATTTCCAACTGATAAAGGTAGAATAAAAAAAAAAGTATATTCAAGGTTGCTGCAGTCACTGCTCTGGAGTTAAAATTTTACTGTAGGCCACGCTGATAGCATACAGGAACTAGTGTGTGATAGCAGAAAATCTGCTCAATAGATGAAGTGTTCTACCTTCAAGCCGACAAAAAGATTAAAGAACAAATAAAGGCAGATTTTCTTTGCCTCATGATGGAAGTCTGTGTTTAAGGAATTGAGAAATTGGGTTGCAGTTTCAGCTTCACACATGATGTGCAGCGGTTTGTATTGCATTTATGTCCATTGCTTGCAGGACGTAAGTTTAGTTCCAAGCTGAAGCCGTTGCATTACCATGTCCCCTGTGGTGACTCCCTTTTGGAAATACAAAGCCTACACCACTTTATGCTTCATGAAATTTTTGTACTTCTTGGAACTTTTTAAACATCATAGTCCTGGAAAGTGAGGTTATTATAGCAAACTGCACTGATTAGAATAAATTTATGGTGAGACAGTGCTATACCTCCTTTTTTCTGCTCTTGCAGGCCGAATTTTTCTCATTATGCATATTCAGCTTATGAGAACTAACACTGGCATATAGGGTAATTCAAATAATTATGCAGGGGTGGTCTAACTTCATTTCCCATTGGACTAGTGCCTAAATTTTCAGTAATTTCCAGAAACCCATGGTATTAATACACATAGACTTGCAAGACCTCAGTATGGGCTAGTTGGTCATTTCAGATGAACTTAGGGAACATTTGACTGGTAAGAATCTGCCAAGAGAGGTTAATGGTTTCATTAATGTATAGCCAAATACCTCGGCCTTCCAAGCATGTGCATGCACACACGTGTACACACATACACCCTCTCTTCAGAATCAAAGCCCCACTATACTGGATGTCTTGAAAACACAGTGATGAATGAGGCTGATTTCACCTATTTGGAACATTTTGGAGAGGTATTGCTTACCAATAGCGAGTTAAACCCTGCTCTTGTCAAGCTTAATGCACAGCTTCTCTGGCAATGAATAGATAAAATGATTTTGTGAAAACAGTTTAGGAGACGATTTGTATTAAGCAATTCTGAGCATGTTCACGTAGTTTACTACTAACATCAATTACAGTGAGAAGATCATATATTCAAATGCTTAGAAAAGTTTCCACATGAAAAGTATTTTGCAGAATTATTGTACGGACAGGCAATAAGAAAATTATTTTTCTGTCTTCCAGGAGACTGTGATAGGCTTCATTTATCCTAACTGAAAATGTCAGGATTTGAGCCTTTGGTCTAGGCTTTCTTTTAACCACCGGGAAAGACTTAATGTTATAGTGGTAAATCCTACCTTGGGTGGAAATGAATTGTGCCCTGGAAGTGTCCATTTCTCTCCACTGTGTAATGCTAACCTAAGCCCAGGTGCATGCACATACATCACAGATATGAAAAGTTTGATGAGATGAATCACACCCCACAGATCAGGAAGATAAGTTATTCCAGCAACACTCACCTAACTAATCTCTTTCTACTACTACATCAATAAAAATTTAGTACTCCAACTATTATTGTTTCTTTTACTCTTAAATTATGTATTAATATTATATTATTAGCTACTATTTATATTGTTGCTGATATTATGTACTGATTTCAGCTGGGATAGAGTTAGTTTTCCTCCTAGTAGCTGGTATAATGTTGTTTTGGATTTAGTATGAGAAGAATGTTGATAACACACTGATGTTTTCAGTTGTTGCTAAAGTGTTTAGACTAAGTCAAGGAATTTTCAGCTTCTCATGCCCAGCCAGCAAGAAGGCTGGAGGGGCACAAGGAATTGGGAGGCGACACAGCCAGGGCAGCTGACACAAAGTGGCCAATGGAGTATTCCATATACCATGTGATGTCATGCCCAGTATATAAACTGGGGGGAGTTGGCTGGGAGGAGCAGATGGCTGCTCGGGGACTGGCTGAGCATCGGTCAGCTGGTGTGCATCACCTGTCTTTATTGGGTTTTATTTCACTCTCTTTTTGTTATCTTCCTTCTCATTACAATTATTAGTATTATGATTACTATTATTGTTATATTTTATTTTTATTTCAATTTTTAAACTGTTCTTATATCAACCCACAAGTTTTGTTACATGAATATCAAGCAATGTGAAGACAATTTAAAATAATCTAATAAAATAGTATGACTGGCAGTGAAATATAAGGCAAACTAGTCCAGATAAAATGCTATATACTGATCTACATGATGCCTTGATAGGTCATACATCCTCAATTCAGTGTTCAAGAGTCACTGAATATATACAAATTTTTCAAGAATCAGGAATATACTATTGTACCCGGCCATCTGTGGTACTATAAACATTAACTCTCCTTGGTTTGCTGAAATAAATTAAAAGAGATTAGAGTAATTGGAAAGACATTTTTTTGTAACTGGAATGCTGGCACATTGAATGTTATCAAGAAAAATGCTCTGTTCAGACTTGGTTCTCTCTGTTCTGTCCACTGATTGCCTTGAGCGGGGAGAGAACATTACAAGATATCCAAGTGGTAATTGGCAAATTTATCTGGAGTGAAGAATTCACTGGAGTTCAGAGGAGAAATCAACCCCCATTCCTTCCACCCCTACTCTTCTCTGTCCTCCTATGAATATCAAAGTGTAAATGAACACGAATCAATCTTGCCTGCCTGAGTGGGAGCTCTGCACCAAAGTGCCACGTTACATTGATTCTCAATGGGTTTAAGTAAAGTTGAGGGAGTTCAGTATCTCTTGGCATCAACACCTTCAAATGAGAAATAAAGACCTTTCTTTCCAGTCAACACCTCCACTGTACCTATTTTCAGACCCATTCTCTTGATTTGCTCAAATAATTGCTACAATTAAGTACACAAATTGGGGAATTGCAGACAAAGAAAAGATGGTTTCAAGACCTCAGTTGTATTTATACTTCCCATTAAGGGTGACTCATCTTAAGGATGGAGAAACAGCAAGACTAAAGAAACAGACCCATTTAAGGAAAAATTTACAGTTCTCCTGGTGATTGCAAGAAGGAGGTTGTTAATGCTTGGTATTTAGTAGGTGAGTTAAGCTTTACCTTGGAAAATAATAATAGGTTTTGTTCCTTCTTCTCTGTATCTGAAAGGAATTAACAAGTTTGGAGTATTTCTGTGGAGGAAAAACAAAGTTGGGAGTGTCAAGGAGAAATGAAACCTTGAACTGGGATAGTCTTGGAAATATTAGGCTGCAGATCCTTTTCTGAGAAGGTTTCTATTAGCAGAGGCACCCATTGCCATGAATCAGCACATGGTGATTATGCCTGAAGCAAAACTCCATCTTTTTGTTTTATTGATGGGAAGTTTAACCATTGTTCCAGACAATGGTTAAGAAGTCATCTTTAAATGTGAACACAAGGACAAGAGTCAACTGTCAGCGTTCTTTGCAAATTCTGCTAGATAAACATCAGTACTGTTCCAATAAAGTTACAGGGGGGGGAAGTAAACAAATTCCTCTGGAAAATTTCACAACCATTGACATTCCCATTAGGGGTCAGGGTGGACACGAGGAGAAGGATGTCTTAGACTGTTGATATCTAGGACTGTAGAGATTATCCCCAAGAAAAATGATGCCTGAGACCACCTGGATGGCTAGTATTTTGCCTTGCTTTCTAGTTATCAGAAAGAGGAAAACTCAAAAGAAGCAAGAGATGCAAATGCAAACCTCAGAAATCTAGAAAACCTCATCAAGCAGTGTTTAAGGGCATGCACTGCAGATGTAAAATGACAAATTCATGCCACAAGCAGGAGTTCAGCAAGAGCTTTGCTAAATGCTGTCCCTTCAGTCATGCTTCAAATGACTCCAGAGATTAATGGGATTTTCTCTACCTGCACAAAAATTTGAAGGCCTACAAGTAGTGGAGAAAGGTCTTTCTGTCAGTATAGGCACAGGAGACCGGACTGAAGAGATAATTTTCCTTTGTGTGGGGACTGCTGGAAAGAAACTTGGCCATGATGTCTCTGGTTAATATAAAACCTGATCATTTTTAAAAGAAGCAAGGGTCCATATTAAGACATCTAATTCTGGACACACAAAAATCTATAAACATGCAGGTAATTGTGGATACATAGTATGAAATAGCTTTATTCCCAGTAACCCCTGCTGGTGGGTTCCTTGCATGGGGCTTGCATTCATAACTGCTTTGGTTAGCAGCAAGAAAACTTGATATGGGCTTGGAAAATGTCATGGAGAGGATCAGCTGTTTAGCTGCTAGCATTCTGCCCTGAAGGCACTGAAATGATATCAGAAATAACTGATTTCTCTGTTAAAAATAAAGTAAGAGCCAAAACATTCCAGTAGAGCAGGCAAATGCAAATGTTGGGGACTCAACTGAAAAGAAAGCTAAACACCATTCACCCTAGGCTATTTATGTTATAAATAGTAATCTTTAATTATTTTAGTCAGCACCAAGAATAAATTGTTTAGGGGCTCATTATACTCTTTTTTTTTTTATAAGTGCAAGAACAGAGACACAAATATAGCATGGCAGACTTGCTTTTAAAACTCTGTGTTTACCTAAGAGTTTCCTCAGTGACCAAGAAGTTAAGGTTTCTAAAATCAGGAAATATCTTTTTCCAGCAAACTCTATTATTAAATGGTGAATCTTGAATGGCTGTAACGAGGTTTGTACAAATTATCTCTTTGTTTCATTGGTGGAAAAAACGATCCACACTTAGAAGCAGAGTGTCCCCTTGTAAAGAAGGAACTTGGGCTCCAAGGTATCCTTCAGACATCTTAGCTCTGTTCCAGCAAGTTGGCAAGACATGAAGCATTTGAGAAAGACAGATTGCTGGCAGATCTTTATAAGACCTCTCTTGGAGGCCTTAAAATATTCCCATCTCACCTCTCAATGGTTTTAAAATTACCTTACAAGCATAACTGATTGAGTATAGCATGGATAGAAGGAGTTGGGACACCACCATCATCCTAGCCATGGAGGTTGCTGCTTTCTTCCCCTGAGCTCTCAAGGCATTTATGCAGTTTTATGTTGAACTTTTCTAGCCTGGAGGAAGCTGCTTGTTGCTCTACCTACTGTGCCACTAGATCTCCAATAACTAATGTGAAAGCTAGCGTATGTAGAGATGTCCATTATTACGTATAATATAGATGAAGTTGCACCTTCACTGTCAGGTAAGGATTTGAATTCACCGATGTGAAGCTCAGCCCTCTGATTTTTTACAGTGTTTGTGGGTTGATTTACTGTTGGGCTTAAGTCTGGAATGAGCCAGCTGGATGTTCAGGTGGACCAAGCCACACCAGGGTAGGTATGACAAAGCTAGCGCAGGTACTAGCACTCTCTTCAGATCCAGATTCATAAAATCCTCTTCCTTCACCCCGACCTAACCTCAGCAGAGGAATCCAATCTTTCCTGCTTCCTTCCCGCAGCTGCCCAGCAACTGAAGCATCCCACAGAGTCGCTAAGCCCCACCTTTACCCTTCTGCATGAGTCCCAGTGGTGAGTGCCTTTGCCCTCACCTCAGTGCCCATTCTTGTCTTTCCTCAGTGCAACCCACATTGCATATTAAGCCTGCCAGCATTCCTGCTCAGAAAGGTATAATTCAGGAGCAGATAGGAAGATAATGCAGCAGATATTAAAGACAACTCCATTTCACACTGGAAGACAATTGGAAGAAAATTGTTCTTCATAGACCAGACTGAATAAGAGCAGATAATTAACAGGTCAGTCTGTTAGCAGAAAGCAGATAAACAGCCTGTGCTACCCACACAGTTCTTTTCTCAGGTCTTCCTTGTGAATAAGGTGGAGGCATATGTTTTATGGAAGAAAGCACAGATAGAAATCTGCATTGGTAAAAAAGAATACTGATTAATACCAAAGAGGTGCTATTACCTCTGAGGAACACATTGTCATGGTTGGAATGCTGCATCCAGTTAGACATTCATATTTTAAGATTTAGGAAAGTCATGCAAATGATTCAAGGTGAGGAAAGCATGCCCTACACTGAGAAGGTGTTTAGTCCAGTAGTTCAATTGGTGGAGAGGTTAAGAGGAGAAATAATTGCCTTTAAGGAGGAATAAAGGTGCCTGACACAAGAAGGCTTCTGAATATCCACACAGCAGCATCACAAGGTGGAGAATTTGGAGTTAGAGCAGGAAAACTCAATGTGGCATCAACATGTAAATTTTTTAAGAAATTAGCTAACCAGTTAATGTGGGTTGACCCTGGCTGGACATCAGGTGCCCACCAAAGCCACCCTATCACTCCCCTCCTCAGCTGGACAGGGGAGAGAAAATATAACAAAAGGCTTGTGCGTTGAGGGAAGGACAGGGAGAGATCACTCACCAATTACCATCATGGGGAAAACAGACATGACTCAGGGAAATAATATATTTTATTGACAACCAAATCAAAGTAGGGTAACGAGGAATAAAAACTAAATCTTAAAAACCTTCTTCCCCACTTCCCTACTTCCCAGGCTCAACTTCACTCCCGATTTTCTCCACATCCTCCCCCCCAGCAGAACAGGGGGATGGAGAATGGGGGTGGGGTCAGTTCATCACATGTTGTCTCTGCCACTCCTTCCTCCTCAGGGGGCAGGACTCCTCACTTGTCCCCCTGCTCCACTGTGGGGTCCCTACCACGGGAGATAGTCCTCCATGAACGTCTCCAACCTGAGTCCTTCCCTCGGGCTGCAGTCCTTTAGGCACAGACTGCTCCAGCGTGGGTCCCCCGTGGGGTCACAAGTCCTGCCAGAAAACCTGCTCCAGCATGGGCTCCTCTCTCCACGGGGCCACAGGTCCTGCCAGGAGCCTGCTCCAGCATTGGCTTTCCATGGGTTCACAGCCTCCTTCGGGCATCCCCCTGCTCTGGCGTGGGGTCCTACCTGGGCTGCAGGTGGATATCTGCTCCACCATGGACCTCCATGGGCTGCAGGGGAACAGCCTGCGTCACCGTGGTCTTCCCCACGGGCTGCAGGGGAATGTCTGCTCCAGCACCTGGAGCACCTCCTCTCCCTGCTTCTGCACTGACCTTCACTGATGCAGGGTTATCTCTCTCACATGTTCTCACTCCTCTCTTTGGCTGAATTTGCCTTTTTTTTTTTTCTTTTTTTTTTTTTTTTCCCCTTCTTAAATTTTTTATCCCCAAGGCACTACCACCATTGCTGATGGGCTCGGCCTTGGCCAGCAGTGGGTCCATCTTGGAGCCAGGTGGCACCAGGTCTATCAGACATGGGGGAAGCTTTTAGCAGCTTCTCACAGAAGCCACCCCTGTAGCCCCCCCACTACCAAAACCTTGCCACGCAAACAGAATACACCACTGAAATCATTCACCCCATTCATTTGAGATCTTCAGGCTAGATAGAATTAGGATAAAAGGTCACTGAAAGTAATCTTTTTTCCATTGTGTTTGTGACCCTTCCAACACACTTCTCAGTTTATGCCTAACACTGCCCAATAAGTATAATTGAATCAAAGACTGAATAATTACTTCAATCTGTATTTTTAAATTAATCTCGGCTATAAGCTAAATTCTTTGGACTAGAGACGGGACAAAATATGCCTGCATTGCCCTCAAAAAGCTCAGGGTACTTTCTGCTGAGCATTAAAATAATGATATTAATGAATATTAATGTTTCAGAATTTTGTGTCTCCTGGGTGAGTTGAGCAGGATTTTAACTTCCTTTGGTACAAAAGTAGGCAGACATATTTTTGTATCTGTGATTTGTTTTGGCTTGGTTTCCTTGTCTGCAGCAGGAGGCAGGGCAGGGAACAACGCAGGTCAGCGTGCGCCGAAGCACAGAACATACCTTCTTAGAGACTTTTTTCACCTCTGTGTTCCCAGCATGCGTTAGGCTGGGATTTAGGAAGAATTCACAGGGATTGCTGACATCCACCCTTCGCACCTTTTTTCTTTGCTCAGATCCTGCAGGCATCCATCACCTACTCCTTTCCAGCAGCAGCTCTGGCTTTCCCCATGCCCACAGCACATTACAGGTAAGCCTTCTGAGAGATGGAAAGCATCTCATTCTAAAGCTACTGGGCTGATAGCATGCTCAAAATCCTGGTGCATGGTACGCAGGTGCAAACTTGCTTACTTTCAGACTAGCTGGATGTGAGCAGGCCTTAATCCCAAAGGTACATGACTTCAGTACTCAAATTAGCATAGTGTAAGTACATTGCTACACAGTCTGCTGTGGAGCTGGCTTGTATCCTGCTAACTCAAAAGTGGTTTTGCATCTGGCTGAAATCTATTCCCTGTACATAGAGATATCCAGGTAGGATTTAATAACCAGCCTTTTCATAAAGTTCAAGGCCAGGGGAGACCATGACATTTATTCTGACCTCCTTTATATTACAAGTCCTAAATGAGGACTCCAAGTTAGTAGATACATTTGACCTTCATCTTCCCGTGTTTCAGTTTCTCATCTGCAAAACAACCCCAGTAATAAGGGAGCCTGTGTTCACCCCAGTTGGGCGTTGTGAAAATTAAATGCATTCATATTCAGAAGGCAGAGCACTATATCAGTGAGACTCACAGTTAAATCCAGGAGAAAGTTGATGGTTTTGAACCACATGTTGTACATGAGGCAGGAGCATCACTCATCAGGTTGGGGGGAGATGAATAATGAATAGTTTCTCTTTTATGGAGTGCTGTCCAACCAGGACCACAAATGAGGTAGACCTCCTGCAAAAAAAAAACAAAAAGCAAGATGTGATTCTCTAGTTTCAAAACTAGATGGAACGCCAAATTAGATGACCAGGGAATCTTCCCTTTGTCTTTTTCCAGTTGCAAATTTGCACCTACAATTGTGTTCTTTGAAAAGTAAGAGAAGGAAGGTGCTGTGCGCATGTGCTGTTATACAAAGACCGTTGTTTGACTGAGTTTCTTTCCTCTACCACAACTGTTGTGGCTGTGAGCATTACTGGCTTTTCTAGAATTGTTTTCAATCCTCTTGTGATTTTCAGGTCTGCTTCTGCATCTCTTTCCTGTGCGTATACAGAGCTGCATGGATGCTAAGTCATAAAGGCCAAAATCAGGGAACACAAGTTTGATTTGCATGAAATACTTGTTACAGATTATATTAAAAATCATCAGATCAACATCAGCTTTTAGTTTGATCAACATCAGTAATGTTGTTATTAGGTTTGGCAGCTATGGAAATGATTTACCCAGTAGAGCTCATATTATCATAAATAACTATTCCTGTTGAATTTCAGTTAGTTTTGGCAATTGTCTAATACTGTGAGAAAAACAAAGCTCATCCCTGTGGGCACTTCTATCGTGCCTAAACATTTCAACCTAGTAGTGAATTAGTGTTTGCGCATGATAGCAGTCTCCTTGGCATTTTGTCTAATCTCTGAGACACTACAGAAGGTCTCAAGCAGTGGTTCTGGTGCTCATTCAGTTCCTCCCGTTGGGATTTCAGCACAAACCAGGGAGTAGCACCAGTATCTCCAAGGACTTTGGTTTCTCTCCAAGACTCTTCCCTTGCCCGACTGGAACATATGTTACTAAATTTTGAGTGGGTTGCTAAAAGTATGTGTCATTGTTCCTTTAGTTTATGCATATCCACAATGCAGATGATTTTCATGTAAAATACCTCCTTTTAGGCTACAGATTTGGTATTTAATGCCTAAGTGGGTTAACTCATGAGCAAAACCAATTGGATATGTTTACTTATTTAAAACATTAATGTCAGACTAGGTGCAATAGCTATACAGCTAACATAGTAATTAATTTTCAAAAAACATTCTTCTCTGTGAAGAAAAATACCTCAGTGACAATTAACTCCAAAGGAAATTTTGGATTTATTCTATTCTTAGTCACTAGAGAACTTGGTACAGCTTTAAATTCACTAAACATTCAGTATTTGAAGGTACAGCATTGCACCACCTCAGATCAGTCAATTACTGGCACCATCTTGGTTTTTTGACATTTTAAAAAACTTTAAACTATAGACTAATGAGAATTTCACTGTTATTTAACTGAAAAAATGTGATGCATAGCTACCATGAAAGTGAAACACACATGTCACAACAGAAGATACAGACAGGATATGAAGACGAATATGTATATGCTGCTTAAATGTATGCTGGGTATATATGTTGGTAGATGAAATGCACAGAGACCCAAATTTGAATTTCCAGATTGCAGGAAAGAGTAGTCCTGTAAAAAGTAACCAAATATGCTATCAGTTCTTTAATGAAAACAAGAAGAAAGATATTTTGATTTCCTGTGATTTCTGTATAATAGCGCTGTGTCCCAAAGCAGTAGGCTTTAAGTCTTAATCATCCGTAGCATGCACGGACACACTGGAGGTCAAAACATCTCCTCTGTGATACAAAGGAAAATGTTCTCATTAGGATGTTAACCCAGGACATGGGAATCCTGCATTTAATCTACTTCTCAGTCACTATCTTCCTGTAAAGCACCTAACAAGTTACTAAGCACCAGTCTGATTACTCTCTTGAAACCAATAGAGAAAAACAATGTTCTTCTGTCTTCAAGAGCTGTTGCCATGATATATGTTTTTAAAGTTACGTGGTACTTTTGTAGTAGATTTTCCCTACAGTGACTTCAGACAAATCTGCTAAATATGAGGGTAGCTGAACAACTGCAGGAAAACAATTCATAATAAATATACATGCTCAGTCAGAGTTCACTCTAAAAATTCTGCCATAAACTCAAAAGTCATCATAAAACTCATCCCTGAAATTTATCTTTATATAGAAGATAGAATACATTCTTATAGTTCTTCAGGCAGCCAAAATATGTTTAGTCCAAAAAGTGTGTTTCCTCCTTTCTATAGACAGAACTAAATGGAGAGGTAGTATTAATTTATTCTCATCTCCTTTATATTCAGCAACGAATCTGATGCAACAAATGCAGACCATTAAAAAAGGAGAGAGAGAGGTCTTTTTACTTGAGTGTACTTCAACACCAGATTCTCACTTTTCTCATAAAATGAACATTTTATCTGAAGTGCCCTTCAGATTCTATTATTATCAGAAACTTTTGCTGAATCTATTAATTTCCAATGCAAAGTCAATTGGGATTTCTTCAATAACCCCCAAAGTGAGCTTCTATGTGATAAGTGACTTTGTTCAAAAATATAGCAATTTAGAGGTGGAAAAGATTAGAGACTGCTTATTCTAGAAAGAGAAGATTCAGGTAAGTCAGAATAAGTCTTCAAAATAAGCTAGCTGCTTATACAAAAAGAAAATAGTATCTATTGTAGCTAAAATGAGCATAAATGTCACCTTTCTTGGCATAATATCTCCAAGTCAGATTAAGGAGGAGGGCACATTTCAGACTAACACCACTGAATTGTTCAGACCTCCTGACTGTGATTTCATGAAATCACAGTTATGCAAAGAATTCAGCCTTTAACTTACCTCTTCTATATGTGTCCATCTGATGGTAGGTTTTGGTCAGCCTGTTGGAGATGCTGGACCTGCTGCTTGTGAAATCAGCTGCTATCCCAAGAAAAAGACTCCTAAACAGTGACATGAACTACTGGGTTAGGCGATCCTGTGCATCTTAACTCTGCAAGGACATGCACATTTTCAACCTTCTCTTGCATGACTTGAGTATTTTCCCATGTGTCTCTAACCATTTGCTAGTGTGACCTATAATGGCCTAGTTATGGCTAGGTGCTGCTGCCCCAACTCATAGATGCTGTGACAATACCAAAATTTGAGGTATAGACCCAGTGAGCAGCAGCAGGTTCCAGTGATTTTACTCCAGCATCTTCTGTTTGGCAGTAGGAACCCTAGAACTAATTTTAATACATCCTCAAATACACTTAAGGAGGCAGTTTCTCTTATTTGTCATATTTTCATTGGCAAGTTATTGTCCTCCGACAAGAGTCACCCAGAGCCTGGGAGGAGACTAATTGCTGAAGAGAGAAGAGGTGATGCTAGAAAGTAGAGTGATGCGTCTGGAGGCTGCTTGGTTTTCCCTTAAAATGGTGGGTTGACCCTGCCTGGATGCCAGGTGCCCACCAAAGGCACTCTATCACTCCCCTCCTCAGCCGGACAGGGGAGAGAAAATATAACGAAAAGCTCATGGGTTGAGATAAGGACAGGGAGAGATCACTCACCAATTACTGTCACAGGCAAAACAGACTTGGTTTGGGGAAATTATTTTAAGTAATTGATGATAAGAAATAAAACCTAAATGTTAAAATCACCTTCCTCCCACCCATCCCTTCTTCCTGGGCACAGCTTCACTCCCAAATTCTTTACCTCCTCCCCCCCAGCAGCACAGGGGGATGGGGAATGGGGGTTACGGTCAGGTCATCACATGTCTGTGCCACTCCTTCCTCCTCAGGGGGAGGACTCCTCACTCATCCCCTGCTCCACCATGGGGTCCCTGCCACAGGAAACAGTCCCTCACGAAATTCTCCTATGTGAGTCCTTCCCAGAGGCTGCAGTTCTTCACAAACTGCTCCAGCATGGGCCCCTTCCACGGGCTGCAGTCCTTCAGGCACAGACTGCTCCAGCGTGGGTCCCCCGCGGGGTCACAAGTCCTACCAGAAAACCTCCTTCGGGCATCCACCTGCTCCGGCGTGGGGTCCTCTCTGGGCTGCAGGTGGATTATCTGCTCCGCCATGGACCTCCATGGGCTGCAGGGGAACAGCCTGCCTCACCGTGGTCTTCCCTAGGGGCTGCAGGGGAATCTCTGCTCCTCCCCCTCCTTCTTCACTGACCTGGGGGTCTGCAGGGTTGTTTCTGTCACATGTTCTCACTCCTCCCTCCAGCTGCTGTTGCTGTTGCACAGGGTTTTTTTCCCCCTTATTAAATCAGTTATCCCAGAGGCACTACCACCATCACTGATGGGCTTGGCTTTGGCCAGCGGCAGGTCCGTCTTGGAGCTGGCTGGCATTGGCTCTGTCAGACACAGGGGAAGCTTCTAGCAGCTTCTCACAGAAGCCACCTCTGTAGCCCCCCCCCGCTACCAAAACCGTGCCATGCAAACCGAATACAACTGCTGGAGAGCAACGATCAGGGTTTACAAAACATGATTACCACTGAATTGACTGAATCCTAACCTGGAATCAAGGACTTGCTCTGCAAGGGAAAAGTAGCAAGAGGCAATCTCCATTTAAATCCTGGTGTCACAATCTGTTTTACATAATTTTTTATTTTTTTTAAATTTCAATTTCAGTTTTTAATTGTTTAATTCATATTCTAATAAAAGTGGTTGGTGGTTTTTATTTTTTTGCTTTACAACCTTATTGATATTTGTGGGGGTTGCTCACACTGAAAGAAAATGTCCAGGCAAGTCCCATTGCCTACTCAGAGGATTTAAATGCTGAGAGTAAATGTACAGGGAGGCTTTGACATCACTGTGACAGTGGTCAAACACTACACCAGGTGCCAGGAGAACCTCCATCCTTGGAGATGCTCAAAATGCAGCTGGATAAGGCCCTGAGCTACCAACTGTAAATTTGAAGTTCATCCTGCTTTGAGCAGGTTGGACTTGAGATCTCCAGAGGTCCCTCCCACCCCAAATCATGCAATAATTCAGTATGAAGTTGAGCAGACCTGGCCTCCAAGAGAAGCCTTGTGCCAACTACCCTTTGAGAAGGACCTTAAATTGCCTGAGGTGCTGGTGAGTGGCTGTTTGGAGTGCCAGCGTGGCAGCAGAGCAGAAAGCAGAGAGTGATGGACATGCAGTGCCCAGATGTCAGAACAGCTTTCCTGAAATGCTGTGGGGGAGGACAGTTGTCATCACCTGCTCATTTTGCAGCTCCCCTCAAGGCACGGGAGTGTGATAGGAAAAGTTTCTGCTGCAGAAGGGCACACAGAGCCAAAACACATTAATCAAACCTCTAGAAAGCACATTTTATCCGAGCACCTTGTCATCTTTTTGCTTTGTTATCCCAAGCCTGTTGTTAATGTCACCTCTAGAATCCCATTAAAAATAGAACTCTTCAGGGCCTGGGATAGGTCTCTTCAGAGCTATATGCAGCATCAAGCACCCTTTTGAATGCTATATAAATATGCCCATCAGAGCCTGAATGAAAAGTTAATAAATTGAATATATTGTCCTCTGTGTAATAGAAGGGGACTAAATGTAGCATCCATTTAAAGGAAATCATGGTAAGTGATCTGAAATTATGCAACATTAAGCATAGTCATATTTTAAACAGCAAGAATCACTTTCACAGGACTAGAGAGGTTATAAACCAATTATGTTTGTATTCCGGGAGCCCTTACAAAGCTTTCTTTTGAAAGCTTTGTATTAACTTGGAAAATCAGGACAAAGACATTGTTTTGTCGTTGTCACTACAATGGTGGCACCTACTTATCTTCCCCTGTGCTTTTTTCTGTTTATAGTGAGAAACGAAGGTCCCACGTGCTTTCTACTTCCTCTTCTTGCAGGCAGTGATCGGGGTGCAGACCTGCCAAATGGGAATGAGAATAGCTCTAAAAGAAGTAAATGCCCTGGAAAAAAACAAACCAGGAATTTCCATCTGACAAAGCACTTCCTTGCCCTACCCCCAATTCCCTCTCACCTGTGATGCTTTGCCTTGAATCCCACAAGTGAAGGCTTCTTAAGCGCTGTTCAGTTTCAGCAAATTCTAGATAACTGCAAAAGATTTATTCAGTGACTTTGAGCTTGCACAACTTTGGGGTTTTTTTAAATCAAAGTGTACCGAAAAAAGCAGCTGACACATAGCTGTGAAGCTGGCTATTTGTGATTACTAGCAATATTGTTTGGTCCCAGTTTCTTAAACCTTTAACTGACTGCACCCTTTGCATCTTATCTATGTATGATTTTTAATTGATTCATGTGCTTCTCTGTCACCTTAGCAAATTTTAAAGCCAAGGTCAAAGCTATTTTATTATTATTACATTCAGTCTCCAATATCTTCCAAGTGCTAAGAGTTGTCATGGGAGAGAAGAGCTAAAACTCTTCTAAAAAGTTTGTAAAATTCTTTAAGAAAACAAAGAGCAAGATTTATTCTTTATATCACAAAATATTTCTTTTTATCCACTGCTGTCCTGGAGAACAGGAAGCGGTTTCTGGAGGAGAGGTTGTCCTGGGCACAGCTTGTGGGAACCTTTTTAACTTTGCTATGTTGAAAATCCCAAACCCCTTCTAGCCAAGGACAAAGCACATAAATTGCACTTATTTTTCACTTTCTCCTCTATAGCAAACAGCATTAAAAATTGCTTTAGTTCTACCTCCTTTGTAGCTTTGCCTTCTGGAAATAATCATAAAAAAACTCCAGCCTCCTTTCAGCTTTGCTTTTTGTCAATTGTATTAGTCTATTAGTTTATAACCAAAAGTGCTGCTCTAGTTGGCATTAAGGTTTCATGCCCATGTCTTCAGTAAGGCTGACATCAAGCCCAAGGGAGTGTCTAGTGATGACCCAGCCTGGGGCAAATGAGGGACATGTGGATGATTTCTGCACTTGAATGAGCTCCCTAAGTTGGCAGCTCTGGGACAAGGATTTTCAAAGTGCCAGCCCTTGGAGCTGGCAGATCAAGTTAATCAGACAGATTGCAGAGTCCACTATCAGCAAGGAAATCCTCTGCAAAATCACTGGCAAAAATATCTCCCACTCAGCACTGAGCTTGGCATTGGCCAATAGGAACTGTTTTTGAGGGCCAGAGGAAATCTGGGAAATTTTCTGATAAGAAAAAATATATATGCAAATAACTCAGGTTTGTTGATTCTGGAATATAACACCTGAAACCTCTTAGTTTCAAATGAACATCATTATAGTCTCCTTTTGTCCTTTTCTTTTTTGTTTGGTGG
>VYZV01019330.1:29260-47473 GCA_013401275.1 Pandion haliaetus
CGTTTTCTTTTGTTTTTTTGCGGGGTGGGTGGTGTTCAGTTTAGGAACTTCATATTTGAATGAATTTGGAATTGGACTTTAGGCCTAGGAACTGGACATTTATGGCATTTAAATCTCCAGGTCCATCATTCCAGATTGCCTGTCACAAAAATGAGGACCTTTCCCTTCCCAAACCAGTTCAGCTGGCAAGATATGGCATGGAGGAATGACAAGCCTGAAGCAAAGGAACCTTCTCCTAGTAAGGGTAAAAGTAATTTCTCAAAATGCTAGCAATTTAATAGGATCTTACACTGGTATCAGGGTTTCAAATGAAGCTTGGCTGAGTCTGAAAGGAGACTGGACAACAGATTGAAGGTGAACCAGCCTCAGAGCAAGGACTCCATTACTTCCAAGAAAATTCCCTGGAGAATATCAAGTATTCCTGGGTTTTATCCTATGCAAATTTTTAAAGGTAAAAATTATGCACAAACTAGAAACTCTGCCTTCAGTTCCTGAGTCATGACAGCCCATGAAAGGCTGCACTGTTTTAGTAAAAGAAGAACATGGCATCCTGCTCACTTACATAGGGACATCGGCTCTGTGTTCCCAAGCCATTCACCTTGACTACAGACATCTTTTGCAATATAATACAGCCACAGGTTGTAGTTCAGAGTTTGCTGCTCTTATAGCGCAAATCTGTCTATAGAGATGTAGACCCTGAAGTGCAACGTGTCTATACTATCTGGCTGGCCTGCTCCACATCAGGCACTTTCATGTGAGGGAAGGGGACTATTTCACAGCCCCGGAGACTTTTCTCTGCCCTGTAGAAGAGAAGCATCAGAAGAGCTGAAGATCACGAAGCCTTCTGGCTTATAGATGAGCAGATGTGCAGCCGGGACACATCTGTTTAAGTTTCTGAATGCTCTTGGGGCCTTGCTGAATGCTGCACGGGAAAGATCAGAAAGGAAGCACTAATAGTACCACATTAAAGGAAAACCTCTGGTTACTGAAATTTTAGCAGTGCATTAAAGTTCCCCAAGGCTGCACAGAGATATCTCTCACTGATGGACTCATACTGCTGATGCACTCTGGGGTGGACTACAGTTCCATTTCTTAAGCTGTCTATATCCAGGATGATGGAAAATATATTCAATGGACAGAATGGACCTTTTTTGTTTTTTTGGGCTTTTTTGCTTTTGCTTTTTTTTTAAAGCTGAAAGATTGCTGCATGTCTTTGAGCCAGGTCCACCTGATCCATGAAGGCAGTCTTCATGGTAGGACAATGTGCCAGGAAAAGTGCACAGGTTCTTACTGACCTTTTCCAGCCTTCCTCATCCCCATCGTTTAATCTCAGGCTCCAAACATCTTCTCGTCCTCCCCCTTCCCCCTTAGATACACACCTTCTTCTGTATTTGACTACTACAGATACTCTTTTTCAATCTTCTCTTGCTTAGACTAAAATTCTTCAGTTCTTTCAGGCTTTTCTCATTGGGCATGTTTTTTTAGGATCTACTCTGTATCTTACAAAAGTCATTTTCTCAAAGATAAATGTTTCTGAATGTGTATTTTCTCTGTAGGCACCTAAATAGCAATACAGAGCATAACCTATTAATAATTCCTGTCTTTGAGAAACTGGTCTGTATAATTAGTGGTTCACCAGAGACCTTCCTAAGCCAGAGATCCATCTGAGGAAAAATTGCTTATGATTGCTATAGCATGAAATCTCAGAAAGTCACAAGAACAAAGAAAATTTCCTGGCTAATAATGTCTTCTCACGAGACCAAGCTTAGCTCTATTCTCTGAAACCACTGCAAAGGCACTAAATTAAGGCTGACGACTGAAAGGAGTGTATCTTGAAGTGACTGGAGGAAGAAAGTAAGAGGTAGTGCCAATGGGCTGGTCAACAGATGTTTTTATGAAGACTTACCACCTCTTAAATCATAGTATATGATCTACTTATTTAAGCTTTGCAGGAGGAGAATGGACTCCAACAACTCTATGAGAGTTATAATATGAAGCCCTTTACTATAAAAATACACTCTGGTTATATATTCCTAGTTTTGCTGATCACATATTTACTTGATTACTTAATTGGTTACATGAAGCAGTCAACGCGCTGTTCACGTGCCTTAAGCTAATACATGATTGGACACTATCTAACTCGCCCATCACCATCCTCATCCTGAATGCCTTTGTTTTGTTCTGCTTTATCCTCTTGCTTCATTACTCTGCTTTCTCATCTCATTGGTTCAAGGACGGTTCAGGGAGTTGCCGCAGCTCAGTCTGACGATCTACTTTACTGTAACATTCTCTTGCTTATAGCAACAGTGTCCATTTTCTTCTAAAAAATGATCCCACAAAGCTTCACAGTTCTAGAGGTGTACTGAAATTTGTCATCTTCACACATAGCTAGCTGGATACTGAATATTATTTTGGTGATCCTGACATGGCTCCACTGGACTTGATTTCCAAAGGAGTTTCATGACTCCACAAGGCACTTGGCCTGAAATGCAGAAAAAAAAACCAGAATGGCAACAGCACTGCTTACTGCTGTCTGGTTTTGCTTTCCTGATTTTCCACCATGTTCTTTTTTCAACTGAAAAGAGACTAATAAGTCTGTCTTCTTATGTGTACTCTTCGCACTCAAGGAAGGAAATACCATCACCTACAACTTAGCAGCTCTTTCTCAGCTGCGCACCCGTCAGACTGGTTCTTATTTCTTACCTCATTAACCTTTAACCTTAAGATAAAAAGGCTTGTTGATTTATTTGTTTGTTTGTTTACAGGAGGTGAAAATTTCTGAACCTGGTTTTGTAATCTCTGTAAGGTCTGTGGTGAAAAAAGAGAGATTAGTATTAGTGTCGTTATAAAAATCAGGTGATCTGAACAATGAAAAAGCCTCAGATTAGCAGCATTTCTCTACAGTTGAGAAGTGTTAGACTGCTGACCCATCCAGAGACCTGACAATGAGTCACACTGTCTCAGTGGGCATAAGTCACAGAAAGTGGTATTGATTGACTTTAGTCATGATGCATGATGCATTAGTAAGTGCGTGATTAACATGCATTGCTCCTGGACAGCACATCAGTTATTGCAGCATGTGCTCATGTAACCTTAGATTTTGTTGTTTCAGTGCCTGAGGACAGTTTAAGCAAATATGTGTTCCTTCCCACTTGTAACAGGGCTGAGGACACGACCACAAGCATTTTCTGTGGCCCAGATGAGGACAAGTGATCCATTAAACGAAAGTAATTTGAATGCTTATGGGCATAAAAACATGAAGTTAAGTTGGAATAATAGCAACAATTTTGAATTTTTGTATGTAGCACAAACGTACTGTGGCTTGACAAAGTGGAGTTAGGTGATTGCTGGGATGTCCATACAGATATAAAACTTTTTTGCACTCATGTCAGGTACAGAGCTGGAGTAAGGCTCCCATGTTACTCTGTTTTGTCAAGACAGAGTAAGTTTCNAACAAAAGGAGTCCGAGTCCACTACTGCAGCCCAGATTTATGTACTGAACTGAGAGGTACATGAGTTTATTTACATTAGGCTTCCCTATACAATCACTGGAGGAAGTCAGGCATTTCCAGAGACTTAGATCTTGGAAAGGCTAAATCAATCACCTGCCAGAGGGGTATTCAGTAGAGAGAAAAAAAGGAAACCAGCTTCCAAATTTAGGCATCTAATTTGGGATTTGAAAATGTGAAGGTGGAAAATGCATCACTTTCCTTGTTGGTTTGCCAGAGTAACTCATCACTCTGCAATGAGTTTCATAAATCCCTGCAGAGCATTGAGTTAGCTAAAGCTGAGGGCAGCTGTAAGAAGAAAAAAAGTCTGGATGCTGTGAATAAAAGAGAACAGAACACTCAAAGCAGGGTATGAATGAAGATATTCAGGTCTTAATTGCCTTTAAACTGAGAAGTGCAACTCATGAAAATCGTAAACATCTCTACTTCACACCAGCCTTCTAGTTGGCCTGATTATCTCTGATTTTTCCTGATTTCCCCCCAAACATGAGCAGAAGCAATTGAACAGAGTTCTTCAAGACAAAGCGTAGATGCGGCACGTGACCTCCTATTTCACCAGCTGTTTTCTAGCACACAAGTGAGAGTTAGAGTGCCACTGGTAGGTAAGTCTGATAATCCTGAAATGAAAGCCCTGGCTATGTGGGTAAGTAATAAAACAGAGATAGTGGCTTACGTAAAGGTAAGTCAGTAAGTATAACTGGCTTGAACAATATTTATTAAAAGACCTGTTTTTTTTCAAATTCCTCTCTGGCTCCGGCGATAAACTCAAAGTCTCACAGATTTATATGTAAAGCATATTTATTTTAATACTGCTAGAGAAACTCCAAGGAGACAGAGAATCAGTATTGCCTACACAGGCAAACTCAACCCCATGCCTCAGAGATTTTGTATTTGTCATCACAAATATTTCATTTTCTTCTTTCAAATCCATACCCAACATTATTGCAATGAAGGTGTTAATGTTTCACATTCCTGCTCAGAAAACTAGATTAAAAGACTACAGCTTTCAGACGAACAAGAAGCCTTTTCAACCTGTATATAGTACATTATACATGAAAAACAGGAGAGACAGTCTTGTGTCTCTTTTTAACAGTTCAGAGTTTATGTGCTGGAAGAATTCCTTGAGTTTTCAAGCAATTTCAACAGCCTGCAGTCTGCTCCAAATGCCCATTTGTGAAGGCTGTGCTTTAAATAGGAAACAAAAGTAACAATACTGAATGTATGCTGTGCCATGCTGAGGAAAACCCTAACTTCACACAGTATTGCCGACTTAGCCAACAGTAGCAGCAAAAGTAAGTTAAAAAGGTTTAAAGTTGTTTTTAAACTTGGACTTTCTTTTGGAATAGGAATGCAGCCTGTGGCAATTTTATGATCTGGTTCACTCATTTTCATAAACCAAAATTTGTAACTCACTTTATTTTACAAGTTGCAACTTGTGAATTTTTTTCAACCATATGAGAGACTCATGCAGAAAAGGCTGCACAAGATACAAAAGAGAAGGACAGATCTTTGCATAAAAGGGAAACTCTTTATTCCCAAGAAAAAAAATAAGCCTTAAATCATAATTGCAAGAAGCATGTGGAATAGATGAGGGCAGATTTTTTAATTCCTTGTACACAAACAGTATGACTTTAGTCTCTGTGGCTTTGTACAAAACCTTTCAACAAGAAACACTCAAATGAGGACAGCAACAGAGTGACTGATCCCAATCACAAAATGCAAAGGAGGAGCAGTGTTTAATTCCGCTCTCTCCCACTTAATGAGCAGGAGATTTCCACAGCTACCATGTACCCTCATGATCATCCAAAAGCTTCCCTGAATGAAGAGACAATTAAGACAACATGAGTGCTGCAGTATGTGATGAGCTTAGAGTAAGATGGAGATCTGGAGTTAAGTGAAGATCTGGAAAGAGTTTACACACAGTGGAAAATGAAGTCAAGAGCTAAATTTTGCTGATACCTCTGGGTCCCATTTATAGCAATGTGATGCTGTGGGTGCCAATGGGAAGTTTCCTTCCGCCCTGCTGATTTTCCTAAAAAGCAACAAATGGATATTCAGGTAATACCCACCTACTCAGCTGTGGGACAGCATATTGGCAAGCAGAGAAGGGGCCACCAAGACAGTGCCATTGGATCCCTACAGAGAAGGGACAGCATGTGTTAAACATTCATAGATCTGCAGTGTGACACCAAACCAGCAGCCGTCATGAATCTGGCCACTAGGCATGAATAGGTCAGTCTCATCTGTGAAGAGATATGTCACAGAAGACCACCAGTACAGATGATAGAGCCAGTGAAGAGGTTGCTGCACTGTGCTTTCAGCAGTCCTGCATTGTTCCATGCACAGGACAGCTGCTCCTCCCTTTTCTTAAAAGAGGAAAGTCATACAGAACAGATACCTCTCTTTTCCACTGCAGACAGGAACTCCATACTAGACCCCTTAATTCAATACTGGAGCAATAATCCGATAGATTTGCTACAAGTCTTGAAATCTGTTCAAAATATTTTATCCAGTCAACCTTCAATCCCATTTGGTTTCGATCCTAAACCAGAAACAAGATCTTATCCAAGTTGATCAGCAATTTGTCTTTAAATCTATGCTCCTGACAGTGTCCTTACTCACAAAAGACTGTGGATTCAGCCATGATCTATGCTGTCATGAAGGAATGTGTCAGGGGGTCATTTTCAGGGATGAGTTGCTCTTACGGACTTTACAGTGAGCTTATGTGACAGACAGAATAGATGTTGGCAGATGACAACACGAGATCTTTAAAGTCTGTCAGCGAATTATGTATTTTACCAGTCATTTTATACTTTGAAGGATGTTCTGTGTGTCTGTCTAATTATAGCAAAACTACAGATTGTGTCAAAACTGCCCACTATTATCCAAGCTGTACCAGCTACGGTTGACAAAACATGCACATCTCCTAATTAAGAACATTTTAAAACTGACTTATTTAAATTAAGAAAAACTCCCAATCTTCACTTTTTGACAACTTACTCTGAGATTTTCGTAGCAGGAGGAGAAAGAAAGCAAGAATATTTTAGATTTCTTCCCTCATTTCTTAACTGTATAGAGCACTAAAATGAGTCGCAATGTGCAAACAATATGTCAGAAAGAAAGCTTGTGGCTTGACAGATTGCAGGGCACAACATAAAATAAGATTGTGTTGTTCTGAAGATCTGAAGTACAGAACGTAACACGCTTCAGATACTTTGTTACTTTAAAGATCTCTAAATGTTTGGACATCTCAGGTGATAGCTTAATTCATTCATCTGTTTAAGTTAATAGCACGTTTCTCTTGCTGAGTTCTTGTCTAAATGAGCAGAACACACCTTTGCAAACGGTACAGAAGGACTTCTAGCTTGGCTTTCCGAAATTGCAGTGTGTGCTGGGAATAACATGAATATAGGGAGCAATTCCATCTGGCTTCCTTTTCTAAATAGTGCAGTTCACTTTCATTTTGTGGTTACAAATGTACTTTGCGAGACAGGCAGTTTTTCAAGCACTGCGATTTTGTTTTCCAACCCTAGTTTTGAATTCCTCATTTCCAATTGGCCCCAATTTGATCATGAAGAAGGGCCAAATTCTGTACCTAAGAGGACTTCAACTCAATCCCAGGTTACTTGTGTGTGTTCTAATTCTCAAGGGGCATGCCAGATTTGTTGGCCAAAACCATAAAATGAGTGAAAAATGGAGCTCTGCAGAGAACCTAAATGCAGGTTTCATGTCTAAGTACTGATGAGAGGGTGAGGAAGGGAAGAGGCTGTTACTCAACTCAAAAAACAAAATTGATTTAAACATTCTGTTGAACACCAGAAATGTTTTTACAAACAGCTTAAAATTGTTTCACAGAGTCACTTCCAAGTTAGTTGTAAGAGAGACACAAAAATAGCAAACTCAGAGAATATCTCACCTTTTCACAAGGTGGTGGAGGAGATACCAAACCAACATATACTAAATGGCTACTTATGAAAGAGCTGGAGTCAGATGGTAGAGCTCAACTCCTGCCTTACCCATGGACAAGAAAATCCCAGAGTGCCCAGTCAGGCAGCACCTTTCCTTGTTGCAAGGCTCTGGGCCAGGCTGTGTCTGGAGATGTTGACAACCATACCCAGAATTCGGTCAGCACTGACAGCATGACTGACTGACTAAAGCCAACTTCCCAGTAGTGTCACAAAGTAGTAAGCTAATGAATGCAATGAATGCTGGTACTGGATCATCCTCCATTTCCACAGTTTTGGGGGTTTTCTTGTTTTTTTCTTTACTTTCGACTTTTGAGCATTGTGATGGAAGCACAAGGGCTTGACTGGGATAAGCAACTAATGAGACCAAATATTTTGGATCCAACACTGGATGTATGAAGGGAGAAAGAAAATTCCTCTTGCTCCAAAGTAGGTATTCACATGGGAGACAGTCCTTCCAGGCTCCCTTTGTTGACAATAAAGGGAAAGAAGTGCTTTTTGGCTTCAATTCCTGCAATATATTGACCAGCAAAAACTCCTTTCCAAACTGTATGTTTATCTCATAAGCTCTTAGGACTTGAACACTTCCCACCTGAAGAAAGAGAATTAATTTGCAAAACCAGCCATGAACACAGGGTTTCAATTAAAGCACACAACACTGCAGTAGTGTGACAATAGGAACGTGAAACACCACACACCTCTTTCCAGGGTGCTTTCTAACCTCTAGAAAAAGGCTTTAAAGCCTCTAATCTAATAACTCGGCATTGGTCGTTCCATTGCAGGGGGGGTAGCTTATGATTGGACTTCTCTGGTACTGGTGGGAGTTGCCATGAACCTGAAAACATCTTTATAGGAGACACTGTGATGATAAGGTCAGCTGCTACTCAAAAACGTTCTGTACATTAAAGATTCATGGAAAAAAGTGATGTCTAGTTCTAATGACGCAATTAGTTGATTCCACAATTTAGTCTAACCTGAAATCTCTCTTTCAGGGACTTTCTGAACGTATCTTTCTCCTTCTTGGGCAATGAGCTCTGATTAAGGCTCCTTACAACAGAATGGCATGACATTTGTCAACAGTTCAACCTACCTGCTTGGGAGGAAAGCCAACACTGCGACAGAGTTCCTGGACTTACAGAGTTCACAGGATGAGCCCTCATTGGTGTTAATTATGCCAGACTGAACCAAGTAGAACTGGACTTCATGACATTTAAATACTAAATCTAGGCCCTGCTCAGTGTAAAAGCTGCATTATTATCTTTGATCAAGCGGGTTTTTTTACCTACCTTTCACAGAGGTCACCACACTTCTAAGTATAAAGCACCAACCACATGAGTATCAATACATGGCTTACTGCAGCCCTGTAAAGCTCAAAAAAACATTTTTAAAACATTCACTGAAACTAGCTTGTGTTAGAACTTACACTGCAGTTTATAATTCCATCATTTTTCATATCAGTATAAAGACATTAAAATCACAAAAGGTTAAAACAATTTGATCAAAGAGGTCAAAGGAAGGAGTTTTCCTGGACAGCCCCTGCATCACAGATGCTTTGAAACTCAGTGACTTGCAAAGAATAAGGTAATTATCTATTTTAAGTAGCTGAGCAACATGGGATTTTTCATGGATGAATAGGACAAAGACTTCTGCAAACTGAGAGACACCCTGTAAATTTTAGACTAGCTTTTTTGGAAAAGACACAGATCTATATTTGGGTCATCCAAATTTTTCCTATTTTTCCTAAAGTGTGTTTGGGGCTTATATACCCCTGGCTGTTGCAGAGGCCATCTGCTAAAGGGAGAAGTGATGCATTTCCCTCCAACGTCACAAGCTAATTAAAAAAGCGATGCAGCAGTCAACCAATGGAACATAAAATGATGGGCTCATCCAAAGATTTTCCTTCAAGAAAATGGTATTAATTTCAAAAGCCCCAGTCGAAAAAAACTCAAATTAGATTTCTGGTTAAGGTTTTCAGTGTTGAAGGAGATTAATATGGGCTTCAAACCAGCACTCAGCAGAAACGGATTTAGAATGAAAATCTCCAGGCTTCAATCCATTGTCTTCCAGAACTCATTTCAGCAACAGAAAAAAATGTCAGTTTGAAATGTTTTGCCGAAAGGCAGTTGTCTAACTTCAGGCCTGTTAGTATCTCACTGGCTTCTACAGGTTCCTTTTTCGGCCCTTAAATACATAGAAATCCAAGTACAGAGCACATGAAACAGATAGGCACTATAGTAATTTGGTATTGTGAACAAAAGTAAAGCTCCAAGAAATATTTAAATTTTAAAAACTACAAAAGTCAATGGATTTGTGGTACACAAGCAGAATTTGAAGTGAGTATTACTCAGCAATGAGAAAAGCTATTTCTTAAAGAAAAAATTCACATATATATATATTTCTGTGATAATCCTATAATACTAATTAAAATAAATGTGTTAATTCCTAAACTGAGTACTATCTGAAAGTCTGTGATCTCTAATGCTTTTTCATTGTATTTTCTGGGCTCTTGATCTGTAAAAACTGGATATGTCTAACAAGGAAATAATGTAAGAAGAACAAGGTTAAAGGAATTTGATTTTCAAGAAGGTAAAAGTGTGGGAAATAAACTATAAAAGATCAATACCCTTTTGATCACATATTAACCTGGAAATTACTATTAAAGCAATTCAGAAGCCTTGATGAAAACCACTTTGAAATCTAGGTGAAGAAATTTTCCATTTCTGAGATGGATCAGAGTTCACCTCAATTAAAACAAGTGAAAGCATGACTTCCTGAAAAAAACCATGCGTCATTCAAAGACTGGCACATTGTTTTCGTCATTTTCTCTCATTGTTTTGAATACTGTTTTGGGTGAACCTGATGTTTGGAAAGAGTGAGAATAGGCGTGAGACACTGAGACTCTTTTTGTAAAACACAGTGATTTCTAGTCACAGAACAAGCACTAGTAGAACACTAAGTACTGCTATTTCACTGTATCTGCATTGCAATAAAATTTATCTAATTCCCTGAAGATGGCAAGTGTTACTGTCTAACATGGCAATTTACAAAACTACTTTATTTTCATTCCTTCTTCATACCTCAAATAATCAAGAAAATGCAAAATTAATTTTATGTAGTCTCGAATACTTTGAGGAACAAAAGGTATTACATTTTACATATTTAAGGCGTTCCTTACTTGAGGAGTCATATCTCCAGTCCTCCTTGCCCTGCTATTTTCAGATGAAGACACAATGTCAAGCTTTTTTCTAGTTTTATTTTCTTTATTTATTTTTTATTCTAAAAATTAACTAGGCAATCTATTTTGGAGCTCATAGTACGTTGCTCGCTAATTGCATGAGTGTACTGATTTTAAGCAGTTCTCAGTCTTGCATAGACTGAAGATTTTAACATGCTGGGAGAGACTGAAGGAGTTAATGTCTCAAACATTGTGGTGGACCAAGTTCCGCCTGACAGATAACTCTGCCTAGCAAGGAACCACAGGTGAAAAGAAGCCCATAAGCACCCACCAGCAGCAGGAGGGGGAGGGTGTGCAGGAGGGTGCACAGCTCCAGCTTCTGATGTGCTGTTCCGATGTGCTGAGCAGGGCAGCTCACCATCTATGGCAAAAGATCACGTCTGCAGGGACGGGGAAGCTACTCCACAAACGACTCCCAAGCCCACTGGCCCAAAGGCTACCTAATTAGCTTAATGAGTTCGAGTGCCCACTCAAAGGAGGGGCAAGGATGATAAAAGGACACAAACTGAAGCCCCATGGGAGCAAGCCCACCAGAACCGGACACCCCGGCTGACTGAACCAACACTGGACCCAGGACCGGTGAAATCTTTCTCTTCTCTCTCTCTCTTTCCCTTTTCTTTTTCTGTAATCCCTACACCTCATCCCTTTAGACTTAAACTGTTGACAGTCTGGGACTAGGAGTGGATCCAGCCATCCCTGGGCTCCTCACTGAGAAGGAGTCTAGAAGGCAAGGGGGTCTGCTCTGAACCTCATGACTGAACATGAGGGTTCCCCTTACTGTCTTCCCTGAACTGGTTCCCAAATAAGCAAGGCCTGATGTATGGTTAGCACATTACACAGTTTACTGACATAGTTTCATGCCAATTTTTCTTGTGAGTATACCAGTTTTGCTGGTGAGCATGCCAATTCTTGCTCTGAGCAAATAAAAATTTAGTTTTGTAAGTTAAAGGATCCCTGGTGTCATTTCACCTGAATCCTGACCTGGGAGTCAGCAAACCTGAGTCATCGTCCTGCAAAACTGGGATGTGATTTTTTAATTGGTGTCACGGACAGGATTCCCTGAGTCAAGGAGGATTCAGATGGGAATACAAACGGTCCACCCGATTTACAGGCAGGGAGAGTTGGGAAGTGACTTCTCAGGCATTGGTGGGGAGAGGTCCAAGCAGTGACAAGCCATGACTGCCCAGAAAATGCCAGAGCTTGACTGTTTTCCTCTTTCTGAAAAATTGGAGGAATACAAGGCACGTCCCACCAAACTGGGGATGATATGGGCTCACAATAATTGGCATGATCCTAAATCAGTGTCAGAAAGAATTACAGTATTGGCAAAAGAGCAAGAACAGAGACTGGGAAAAGGAAAGACAATAGTATGTAAAGTGTTGGGAGCTGCCCTAATGCAGTCAAACAATATGGGAGTGTAAGAAAATCTGCAATGGCATGTGGAGCGTTGGGAGCCGTTCTAATGGCAGCCCAACAGTATAGGAGTGCAAGCAAATCTGCCGAAAGCATAAAATCTCTCCAAGACTCCAAGACTTAGTGAGGGAGCTGCAAAATCAATTGGTGGAAGAAAGGGCTAGAAGGGTAAGAGCAGAGACCCTGTTAGATGTGGAATGCAAGGTCAATCACCAACTTTGTACCGACCTGTTTGATTTACGAGATAGGGAGAAAATACTGTGTGAGGCACTTAAGGACCGGAGCAGAGTTAGAGACTCTGATTCTGAAAGCGAGACTGGTTTTCCATCCCTAGCAAAAAGAGACAAACGAGAATCCCAAAAACCCAAACCACTTTACCCTTTAAAAGATTCGGAGGATTGTAGGAGAATGTTATCTCTTAAGGAAGGTAAAGCGGTATTACGCCATTTGATAAAGACTGAGATAACAGATGCTGGGGAGGAAGCTGAAGAGACTATGGTAAAACAGATACCATATTCAGCCTCAGACTTGTCTAAGTTTCAGGAAAAGTTTAGCCGCTTGGCGAAGGAGACTGAAACTGAATATGCGTGGAGGGTGTCACTGACAAGGGGCAATTGAATCATGTTATCGGAGGACAAAGCCCATGGATTCTGGGATCGGGGGTGGTTCTCACAGTAGAAGACCCTAGAGAACCTTGGTCACTGACGCAAAGGGCAGCTTATTGGGCGGGGGGGTTAGACCCTCTAGAAAGAGGAGATCCAATCAGTATTGATACCCCCAATATTGATCACTTAACTGAAAGCATCCCAAAACCCACTTGCCTCCAACTCATGCATTATAGACAATCCCGAGGCAACTGCCCCCGATGCTATTGATAGCTGATCCTGACCAAATGACCCCACTTATAAGGGGCTTGCCAGTCTCCCTAAAATTATATGCAATTCAGTTGCAAGGGGCACCCTGACCCTGCAAGCAGGAAACCTTGCCAGGCTGAGAACAGGCAGAGTCCTAACCTGGGGCGAGGTCACCCAGGAATTAATTAATTAAGGAAGGAGAATGGGAGTAATTGTAGGAACTGGTAAACAACAGGCAGTGGTATGGTGAGTAGAACCAAGAGAACAACCATCCCCCCTGAGAAATCAGGGAGTCAGGAGGAATTTATTATGGGCTGAAGGAATTGAGAGGGGAATTCCCTGAGAGTTAATAGAAGGGATGCCCACCGTGGCACTGGAGAAGCTTGTCCGTGTATGAAGGGCAAAGGTGGAAATACCCCCAAAAGAAGGACCACCTACTCAAGATACTACTAGGGCAGAACATAAAGCAAGCCTGCAGAAAAACATTCCCCAGCCCCAGAGGGAGATCTAATTGAATTGAAGTTGGGAATTGAGACACGCTGTCCCCAGTAAGCATGCCTGGGGACAGCCAGTGGTTCTATATAAGGAGGCAGAGAGAAAACAGCCAAGGGGATCTAATGATTACTTTCCCCCTTGGTCCCCTTAAAACACCTGTCACCTTCTTAGCAAATACCGGGGCTCAAATGTCAGCACTTCGACAAGATGTTGCTGACCGCAGTGGGATAGTTGCTGACAAGAAACAAATATGGGTAACCGATGTATTTGGAAACGCTCAGCCCCAGGCAAGTACTCGAGTTAAGTGTTGGTTGCCAGGAGATGAAACTGCAACAGAACTATAATGAAACTGGGACCACTACCAACTAACATTTTTGGGACTAGATTTGCTGAAAGGACAAGCCTGGATAGACTCGAGAGAAAGAGAGTGGGTGTTTGGTCTCCCCACCAGGTCTGTATGACTATTACAACCTGCACCTGAACTACCCCCTTCTAAGATTGTTAATGTCAAGCCTTACTTGGTCTCCCTAGGGGCAAGAGAAGCTATCGCTTTGGTGATAGCTGAGCTATGGGAGCAAGTGATAATTGTCCCCACACACTCTCCTTATAATTCCCCGGTGCAGCCAGTCCATAAACCCAACGGAAAGTGGCAATTGACCATTGACTATCGGTGCCTGAATGCCAACAAGGGTCCCTTGACAGCTGTGGTGCCTAACATAGCTGAGCTAATTGTGACCATAGAAGAACAAGCCCATCAAATTCTAGCAACTATCAATGTAAAATATATGTTCTTTATGGTCCTTTTGCAGGAAGCAGACAGAGATTGCTTTGCCTTTACATGGGAAGGCATGCAATTCACTTTTACACATCTCCCGCAGGGATATCGGCGCTCACTAATTGCTCATTATGCATTGGCTCAAGAGCTCGCCAAAATCACTCCTGCAGAAGGAGTTAAGGTATACCAGTATATTGATGATGTATTGATTGGCGGCCCTGATGCCAAAGTAGTGGGAAAGACCCAAGCAAACCCTGGTGGTGTTTCACCTTAATCCTGACCTGGGAATCAGCAAACCTGAGTCATCATCCTGAGAAACTGGGACGTGACACACGCATATGAAAACCACTGGAAGATGATAAAGTCTTCTAGCTGTTATTCTAGACAACTGATTTATTTTCATCTGAAGAGAAAGAACATGACCTTAAGTGCAGAAATGAATTGTTTAATGGATTTTATCCAACCTGTGTAATACCAAGCCATAAGTAGTTATGAAAATATCTTCTTGAAGTATGGAATCCTGATACCTGGAGCTGGAGGTATTTCAAATATTCAAAATGTCAAACATGGTTTTTCTTCTCATTTGCACCTTGAAACACAGCTCCCAGGCTCACGGTGACAAATATTTCCTTTTGGTTTTACATAGCTCTTTTTCAGACGCTGAGCCATACTAGTACCGCTAATTAAATTGTAAAGGTTTTCACAACTGCTGCTAACAAGCATGTAAAAGAGGAGATGTTTGCATGACAATTTGCCTTGTGAACTGCAAAAAAGAATTACAGCTTCTTTATTTTAGTTGTTCCTGAATTAGCTAAGCAACTGGTCCTGTCAACTGAGCCTTTCACTTCTGAGTTACATAGAAACAGGAACAGCTGCTCCTTGGGTAATGAATATAGGCAGTCTGAATTTTTCCTCCATGGTAACCTCCCTGCTAGGAGCTACATGCAGGATTTTTAGGAAGGTGAATGCTGCCTGACCTGATATTGTCCTGTCCTGCTAGCTATCATGGATAGAGTTGACAGTCCCAGTCATTATTAACATATGTACTGCACACAGCAGGCCAACATGCCTTGTATCACCTCAAAGTGACATAACTTGTGAACTAGTGATCAAAATCCTGCTGCTTCTTCTTAACCAGAAAATGTTTTATTTCTTGATGCTTTCCAAATACAGAGGTCCTGAGAAAAAAATGACTACTCCTCTACAGCAAATAAGACTGATTAATTATAACCCCCATAGCTTTATAGTTCCTTCCATAGGCATATGGAGGAAAACATCTCAGCATAGCTGGGTTATGGATTTCCTGACAGTCAGGGGCATAACTATATTCGTGTGGTAGATCCTAAGGACCAAATAGATCCCAAGTCTCACTGTGGTAGGCACAATCCTCATTGCAAAGAGATGATATTGAAGTAAAGATGACACAGTGTGGTGGATTGACCCTGGCTGGACACCAGATGCCCACCAAAGCTGCTCTATCACTCCCCTTCATCACCTGGACAGCAGAGAGAAAATACAAGGAAAGGCTTGTGGGTTGAGATAAGGACAGGGAGAGATCACTCACCAACTACTGTCACAAGCAAAACAGACTCAACTCGGGGAAATTAGTTTAATTTATTACCAATCAAATCAGATTAGGATAATAAGAAAATAAAACCAAATCTTTAAAACAGCTTCCCTCCACCTGTCCCTTCTTCCTGGGCTCACCTTCACTCCCAAATTCTCTACCTCCTCCTGCCAAGTGGCGCAGGGGAATGGGGAATGGGGGTTATGATCATTTCATCACACGTTGTCTCTGCCACTCCTTCCTCCTCAGCGGGAGGTCTCCTCACTCGTCCCCTGCTCCACCGTGGGGTCCCTACCACGGGAGAGAGTCCTTCATGAACTGCTCCAGTGTGGGTCCCTTCCACGGTCTGCAGTCCTTCAGGCATAGACTGCTCCAGCGTGGGTCTCCCACAGGGTCAAAAGTCCTGCCAGAAAAACCTGCTCCAGCATGGGCTCCTCTCTCCACAGATCCGCAGGTCCTGCCAGGAGCCTGCTCCAGCGCGGGCTTCCCACAGGGTCACAGCCTCCTTTGGGCATCCCCCTGCTCCAGCTTGGGGTCCTACCTGGGCTGCAGGTGGATATCTGCTCCACCGTGCACCTCCGTGGGCTGCAGGGGAACAGCCTGCCTCACCACAGTGTTCCCCATGGGCTGCAGGGGAATGCCTGCTCCGGCACCTGGAGCACCTCCTCCCCCTCCTGACTGACCTGGGGGTCTGCAGGGTTGTGTCTCTCACATGTTATCACTCCTCTCTTTGGCTACAGTTGTGCAGGTTTTTTTCCTCCTTGTTAAATCTGTTATCCCAGAGGCACTACCACCATCACTGATGGGCTCGGCCTTGCACAGCAGCAGGTCCATCTTGGAGCCAGCTGGCATTGGCTCTGTCGGACATGGGGGAACCTTCTAGCAGCTTCTCACAGAAACCACCCCTGTAGCCTCTCCTGCTACCAAAACCTTGCCATGTAAGCCAATACATTCCACCCCTACCTAAAAAAGAAAAGCTAGAAATTGCAACTAGAATAAACAACGCAACAACAGCAGATGTCACATTAGTGGGATGAATCTATTTAGGAAGTGAGAGGACACTGAAGGCAAGGATGTGCTCAGACAGAGCTGAAGCCGCAGACTAAGTCTGTAAGCACACCATTGCCTGGTTTTCTGATCAAGGGTTTAGTTTTCAGTGCTGAAGGATATCTTACACTGAGAAGCTGAGACAATGAGGGGTTTGACAGAAGCCAGGGGTGTCTCTGACTTCAGATGGCAAGCAGCTGTCCAAAGCTATGTTCATATTGGTCTGAGCTGTAAGATCTGAACTGCTTTGTCAGCCGTCATACCAATTTACATTTACAAGGTAGGTTTTTAGCTTAGGGACTTCATATTCAATTGGTTTAATGTCAGTTTGGATCATCGCTCTCTTTCACAGTGCCAATACTAACTGCTAGCGTCAGCCATGGATAATTGATCTCTGCTGTTTAAACTTCAGCTAGGTTGCTCCAGATTGCAGTGGTGAAATTTTGCAAAGCATGTGTTAACTTAGAGAGCTGGGAAGAAGGATTTAGAAGAGGCAATACCACATCATGAAAATGGCAAGATATTAGCCGCTGTAAAAACGTCCGGAGGTTTCTGCAGCAGATTGCATATTTCTTTGGATCCTCTAAGTCCACATTTAGAAACTGAGTCCCTTGTTGAGAGTGCTTTCAGAATCACTGACTCACAAATACAGGTATACACAAGCTCAAATTACATGCTTAGAGCTTCTAAATCTTGCTGAAAAATTTCAACGTGAAAAAGACTGTTCCTCATATTTCTGACAAAACCCCAGCATTCAGCAAGCTAAACAGGCAGTCTCTATGGAGAACTGGGTTGCAACCCTGCTGTCGAAATTTGCAATAGACTTCAGTAAATGCTAGATAACAGAGTAGCTTAAAGCAGGAAAGGCAAGTATAGCAAGTATTTCAGAAGAGCATTCACAGGCTCCTCTGTGCTCACAGGCCATTGCCAGCTTATACTCCCTTGCTAACAGAGATCCCTGTGATCATAATTGCTGGTTTTCAAGATCTGAGAATCCCAAACATGTCCCTAATTTGCCCAGTGCCTGCATGCTGTAATTATATTAATAGAAAAGACTATTTTTTTCAATGTCATAATGAGAACCTGCAGACTACAGTGGCAGGTTTCTTCTGAAATGTAAGATACATGGGATGGTTTCATATAAAAAAATAATTTTGTAGAAGTCTAGAATATATGCAGTATAGACAGCTGAACCCTCTTCCTGCACAGCAACACAGATGGAACATTCTTTTGTGTGATTAAGGATTGTAATCTACTAAAAGTGTCAGAAATTATGAAGTTTTTCTTTTTATACACCTATTTTTGTTTTTCAGATTTTATTTTTGTCTCAGTTAACTGAATGGTACTTTGAAC
>VYZV01019330.1:47672-72083 GCA_013401275.1 Pandion haliaetus
ATTTATTCACTTGACTCCCACCAGCTACTAAGGGATCCTACAGTGATTAGCTCTGATGTAGATGTTTGCATTGCACATATCCACATATAGTTTGTGTCCTTCCTTTAGCAGGAGGCTGATTACAATGCTGAGATTCCCACCACCCAAATTTTTATGTTTTGTGGAAAGGGCTGAAGAGAAGGCAGTCGTGAGACTACTAAGGAGAGAAAGCATGTACTGTATATGTGACTGTTCTGGTCACTTGTAAAGAAAAGCTCTTCCTTCCAGAAATTAAGTGAAAGTTCCTCCATAGAAATGTTCCTCTCCCCCCTGTGGAGTCAATCCAATTTATAGAAAATACTTTCAATGGTAAATCATTGAAGCATTGTCTTTGCAAAGAGATGGAAGGCAGAGTCATATCCCTTCTTGGGAGAGAAAGATTTCCTTGTCTGCTCCCTAAGTTCCCAGTGAAAGTATGGGTAGGACACACATTTCTCCAGTTTCAACACCTTGGTGGTCAACATGGGGTAGACTAAAACGCCCCAACTCAGAAAGGAAGAAGCGGGTTGTTATCAGAATCTTCAGCCTGTGATGTATTAGCTTTAAACAGTAGAAGAGACCTCACTAGCCAATAGCAATTACTCTCCACCAATCTAGGTTTACACTAAGATTATCAGCTAGCTCTGCTGACTATATATACCAAGCTTCTCCCATGTTAGCGAATCAAATCTGATTACAAGAAACTAATAGCAAAGTGAACAAAGTGTGTTATGCAGACTAAGTAGCATGTAGAGACAGGATCAATATTTTCTTATTTCTTGGCTCAAGCTTGAAGCAGAAGGTCTAGGAAACTGTGCACTCTGTCTACTCTCCACCGTATAGAGTTTCTGAAAAATAAACCAGGGCTTCTATAGCATTATCAGCAAATTAGATCAAATTAGATACAAACATTTCCAAAAGAGCAATGAATACTTGGTCCTCAAGATTCAGGTGCTAGCTTTAGAAGGCTTGAAACTGAAATTGCAGGTTCTTCAGTGTATTTACAAATTTCCCAGCTTTATTCATGGGTGTGAGCTCCACCTTCGCAGAGAAAACACTAGAACACACTAGGAAAACAGGGAGATGGTTCTTGTGTTGGATGAACAGTTCTGATCATAAGGGTGGAAAAAAATATTGTCAAGACTGCCTCAGAAGAGCTAATCTACTTATATGTCAGTTAATGAAATGGTATCATGAACACAGCTTTAACAAAACCTTTTAATCAGTGGTTATCTCTTCGATCATCTGTTCTGACATTGAAGAGGTTTTTTTCCACTGCAACATGTAAGATGGTGGCATTTCTCCTTTTGCAGAAGTTTCTTTAACAAATGACAGCAAGAAAGGCAGTTCTATCAAAACACTGATTAGGCTCTTTGATGTCCCAGATGCCACAGAGAATCTGAGGGTTGTTTCATGTCCTTGGCATCTGTGACCAGAAATTTGGTGTGATTGCAGCATATTCACACATTTACTGCTGATCTTCTAAATTCCAACTTCTCCAGACTAAAAAAACCATCATATTATCCTTTTTCCTCAGTCCTAGAAACACCTATGTTTTCCAAAGCCATATGATATCCTGTCATCTGATTAAAACCCAAGCAGATGTTTAAATTCCAAGGAAATCAGTTTACCAGTATCATTCTTGCATTTTTCCTTCAGTTTTTAGCAAAAGAATAAAAGAATAAAGGAAGCATAAAATTAATTAGGAATATACTGAAGACAGCAATTCCCTCCCCTAGTCAAAATATGTATTAGCTAACTGTCTTTTAAGTAGAGTCAGACTGCAATAATAGTGCAGCAAAGCATAGAAATTCCCAAGAAAATTTAATTGGCTCATGAAGAAGCTATACGACAACTTGTTTTTTCTTTGAATCTAGGCAGCAGTTTGGAGCCCTGTGTACATTAGTGAAAAAATTCACGTTCCTGAAAATCCTATATTGGTAAATTTTTAAGGCCATATTTGCTTGGTATTTCAAGTGAGTTTAGAATGCAGTGGAACTATCCATTTTATTCATTAAGCATATACAACTTAATGTTTTTTGTAACAAACTGCAGTTTTACAAAATTATCAACTTTCTCTCCCCAAAATTCCTCATCAGTAATGCATTCCTGCTACAGCCAAGAATGCTTTCCATTTCTTCTTCTTTATGAAGGTAGAGCCTACATTGTGTCTTTTTGAAAACCCCATCATAGTCAGGCCTTATTCTTCATCTAGCACTAATTACCATGAAAGAGCAAGCAAGGAATAAAGGAGAAGCTTGATTTAATCAGCTTTCAGGAGCATAAGTGTAAAGAATAACTCTGGGAATCCTAGGGAAATATCTTGATGTGAGATTTTTCTCACATCCTACATGAAGAAATCTCACATATTGGAAAGGGAAGTGTTGGTGAGATTGCTAGTTCCCCATTAGTAGTAATATATCTAAAACTACCAGGTACACCAACTCGCCATTCTTCCTCAATTGCTAGGTTTGACTTCTTAAGCCCCTCATTGGCAGAGTGAATACCTTGCTCTACAGATGAACAGAGATGGAGGTTCAGCTGTTAGGAAAAGCATTTCTCCAAGAGCTCGACCAGTTCTTCCCAAAAGCAGAGTTCTAGAAGAGTAACCAGCGTGTGCAGACACTAGGCAGGAGGATATCTGTTGAGTCCTGTATGGGTTGTCTCTGGCAAGGATACAGAGATCCAGACACCAGCAGGTGTGCTCAACACCTTCTCATATCCAAAGATCAGGAGCAGCTTCAAGCCAGCAGGAACAGGGCTTTCTTCCTCCAGTGCTATGTAGCTTTTATTTCAACATTTCAGTTATGATCACAACTTCAAAGATGTGCTGGTTTTGGCTGGGATAGAGTTAATTTTCATTACAGTAGCTAGTATGGGGCTATGTTTTGTATTTGTGCTGAAAACTGTCTTGATAATACCAAGATATTTTAGTTATTGCTGAGCAGTGCTTACCCAGAGCTAAGGCCTTTTCTGCTTCTCATCCCACCCCACCAGCGAGTAGGCTGGGGTGGCACAAGCAGTTGGGAGGGGACACAGCTGGGACAGCTGACCCCGACTGACCCAGGGGATATTCTAGACCATATGACGTCATGCTCAGTATATAAAACTGGGGGAAGAAGAAGGAAGGGAGGATGTTCAGAGTGATGGTGTTTGTCTTCCCAAGTAACTGTTACATGTGATGGAGCCCTGCTTTCCTGGAGATGGCTGAACACCTGCTTGCCATGGGAAGTGGTGAATGAATTCCTGGTTTTGCTTTGCTTGTGCATGCGGCTTTTGCTTTCCCTATTAAACTGTCTTTATCTCAACATACCAGTTTTCTCATTTTCACCCTTCCAATTCTCTCCCTCGTCCCACAGGGAAGGAGTGAGCGAATGGCTGCGTGGGGCTTAGTTGCCAGCTGGGGTTAAACCATGACAAAAGAACATGCAAAACGCCCTCAATTTCTGCCTGGAGATTAATGGGAGTGCTTCAGGGACCAGACTCAGCCTTCAAAAACCAAATAGCCAAATCTGGTGAGGAACATGGGCTGACCTTTCCCTGATTGCATTGTCTGCAGAGCCTGCAATGTTAGCTCAAAATGCTGGAGCTAGTCTTTTGTGAAGGAAAATAGAGAGCTGCAACTAAGAAAAGGTGCTGGAGATGGCAGGTTGTAGGAAGCTATAAAAGTTAGCAAGTGTCACACATCTAAAAAGCACAGGTTACTAGTCAGAGTGCTTTTTGCAATTTGAAAGTTTAATTTTACACCACTGGACTGAATTGTGAAGGAATTGCTGGATTTGTGTGAGGAGAGATGTGTGAGTACAGGAACGAGGGATAAGCTGTTATTATCTGATGAAATAGATTTTATTGTATATGCTGAAGAAGCAGAAGACTGGAATTACAGCATGAGATAGTCTAAAGATTTGGAAATCAGACAAACTATAAAAATTATTAGGTGGACTTTCAAAAGTGGTTTTGTAAAAAGTAGACAGAAAAAAAGCGGCCCTTCATCAAGTCTGCATGTTTCCTTCAGTCCTCACTTTCAGATCTGGTTTATGAATAGTGATGCCAACAAGAAACATTTTGCAGACTAAGAGTCACCAGAAAACAGTCTCCACTGGTGAGAATGGAAGTTTGGTGCTAGGATACCAGGGCTTTTTTGAGGTGACATGATGCCATTATACCTGGGGTTGTGCAGCTCTTGAAGTTATTCATCTTCCTTTGCTATTTCTGTATAAAAGCACTTAGGAGAATTAATGGTGTTATTTCTTGTAATAACCTGTAAACCTGTGGATTGCTCTGACTTAATCATGCCTGTGTATTGCCTATATGTTTCCTAGGATGTAGAGACTTTGAAAAGCCTTAATAAAGAAACCAAAGCCTCCAATGAGTCACAGCCGATTAGTCATAGGTGGGATTGCCTTCTAAGGGTTGGTTGCCCTCTCACAGACCTGCTCTTCAAAATTCCCAGCAGTTGTCATGTTTTCTCCCACGCTGCCCTCAAGAGTGGGAAGAACTCAGTAAATATCCACACAGTCACCTTGCCGTCCTCTAAATCCAGCTCTCAACATGCCTAGAGAAGAAGGAAATAAACTCAATGGGGTGAGTCCATTGCCAGTACATTTGTCATATTTTATCACAGCAAAAGTATGTTTTCTTATACTGTTCCTGCTGATTATTTTGCAACATATTCTGCTTTGTTTTATGTAAGCTTTCTGGGACAAGGACAGTCATATACATGCAAATTTGTATATTGCCCAGCAAAACCATGCCTAAGGTTCATTTTAGACATAGATAGCACTATGCAAAGCACTACATTAGAATGCTGCTGTTAACTTGTTAGCATATGTGAAGAGTATATACTTTAATTAAATCTGGATTATGTATGGGAGCTGTACTAAATCTTGCAGTAGATGAAGAATAACCCTTCTTCCCCTGATAATGGCCTTATCAGGTGTTTGGAATTGAGCAAAGAATTCTGAATTAAAAAAATCATTCAAAAGAACATCATTGGTTCAAAAAACATCTGCACATACTCCAAGAAAGAAGATTTTGCCAGTGTCATCAGCAGTGGCCGGTCAGATTAGAACAGAGACAGCTGGGCCACTGAGACAAATAAGCAATTTTTCACAGTGTCCTCAAATAAGACTGTTTCTCCTTAAATTTCCTTCTAAATTTAAAATTGAGAATGTTTGCCAGTACTTGCTTAAATAGGTACCTAACCTTTCATAGGGATGGAGATCCTCTCAGCTGAAGGATCAGGTAAATTAATTGGACATAAGCCCACATCTAGTTTCATAAAACATATCATACTTCTTTTTAGGAAGTGAGATTGCTTGCATGGAAATAGGGCCTCAGTTGCTATAGAAAATAGCTTATTCATANTCGTACTACTGCTGCATCCCCACCAAGGAGATCAAAGATTCCCTTGGCGATACTCCCCAGTAATAATCCAGCTCATCCAGTGTGCTAAGACTTGGTGAGCTCTGCCTTGGCCACGCACTCAGAAAAACGCCATGGTATTGGGGATGTCCATTATGTGGGATAACCAATGCTCTGATGTCCGTTACATGGGATAACTGAAAAAAAAACATCATAACTTCCTCTGTCACATCCCTAAACATAAGGGAATGCCATCAAAAGAAGTCAGCTGATAGCTACGTTTATGTGACAGAGGGAGAAAGTGGAAAAAAAACCCAACTACCTATCTATAACTATTCAAGCGAAATCCATCATGTTCATGGCAATGTTGCAAAGAGCTCTCCCAAGGGAGGGCACGTGTAATGGACCCAAGAACCAGAACATAAGGTGGCTATGGATTCCTCAGTACCACAAATCAAAGGCAGTCTTCAAGAGAAATATTTTTTAAAGACTCAACTATGATTTTATAACAAAATCACACAAAAAGGCACTGAAATATCGGCATACAAGTGCTCTGAGCAACTAAGCCTTTAATCATAAACACATCTATTGACATCTGATCTGATTTCCTTCAAGATGTTATTCTGAAAAGAGTTGGAAAAAAATTCAAAATTTGACTTTTACCTCTTGAGATTAAAACAAAACCCGAGAAGGTATACAATTAAAGCTGTTGCTTCTGAAAGGGGTTTCTTCAGTATCAGGTGAAGAAATTTATGAAATAGAATTAAAATTCAGAGAAAGCAACAACATTTCACTGCCTAAATCTGTTTTCAAGTAGCAATGTAGTTGACAATTCAGGAATCAAATCTATAATTACAACAAATTGTGGGAGAAATGGGTAAAAATTCAGGACAGATCCATCTTAAAAAATCTGTGTTAAGAGGACCCTAAAAGCAGTGTTAGCATATTTATTCAATATATGCTGATCACAATCATGATTCCTAATAGCATTAAAGGGTGCTAATCCTCTAGACAAAGGATGCTGAGAAAAGAAAATATATTAATAACTAGAGGCCAATCACCACTAAATATTGCTGCAAATAGTTGCACGGGTACTTCCTATTGGGTTGGCAAAGACATGACCTATTAACTTTTAACAAAGGGATTTTATTGCTCTCCAGCTGCTCAGAAAATAAAGATCTTGCAGCTCATTATGCAACATGCCAAGAAAAAAAAAAAGCTATTATTCATATATTAATGTCTCTCCTGGTTGTTAGAAGGGAAAGGTTTTGACCAACACATAAGCAATGTCATTGAAAATGTCTATCAACATGTTATAACTGATCTAGAATTGTGAAAGGAGTGTACACAAGTAGTACATCTCAAAGCTGAGGTCAAATAAGGACACCCAGTATCACTATTTTTCCACCTGGCTATTGATCTGCAATCTTTAACAAGAAAACAGTGGCAGTGGCTATCAGTACAGAAGACCACTGCTATGGAAATCTCAGATTATTTGGGTTTATTGAGTAATAATTTGAAGGTTTGAATGATACCTTGACAACTGTTGTGTTTTCTTGCTACTTGACTGGCCTTAAAACCCATGTTAAAAGAGCTACAGGTTTTACATTAAGCCCACTCATAACTCATTTACAACCAAAGACTGTGAGGTCTAGAAGGTAGGCACTGAAGGCTTGAATATGAGAGCTCCAGGCAAGTCTGGAAAATACCTGAGACTCTGGTTGATCCTGAGTTGAAACAAGCAGACTTGGAAAATGTTGAGACCTGCTTGACAAAAATGGGAAAAGTATTCTTGAAATTGCTGGGGAAGATCTTGCTGTTTCGTGTGTTCACAAGCCCAAGACTCGCACATCTAGCTGCTCATTCAGATGTAAAGGACATGTCTCTCCACTCTCATCACCAGTAATTAAAAAGCGGTAAAGACACGATCTCCTTGCTTGAACACAAAACAGATTCCATATGCCAGTACTAGAGATGGAGAGCTGTGAGTGATGAGATTTCTTAAATTTACTCTTAAAGTGAAAGCTGCTGCTCACATGTGCTAACCTGCTCTGGTGACACTATGATCCACCAGACTCTTTAGTGTAGAGATGAGATTCCAGAAAAATAAGGAGAAGCTCTTTCTGACTGCTGGAGACATAGGGAAGGGGAGATGTGTTATTTCTGACCCCAAAGCACTATTAGAAACTTCCAAACCACCAGTATGTGCTAGTAGTTCTTTTGATTCAAATCAGTTTTCCCAAGGCCTGTAAATAAAGAAATAGTTTTTCAAACAATAAACTAAATTATGAAGATAAGGCTGCAAAACTGGACATTTTGAAAAGTGTCCAATTAGCACTGACTGGATGTCCTGGTTTCAGCTGGGATAGAGTTAATTGGCTTCCTAGTAGCTGGTACAGTGCTGTTTTTGAGCTAGGTATGAGAAGAATGTTGATAACGCACTGATGTTTTCAGTTGTTGCTAAGTCATGTTCAGTCTAAAGTCAAGGTTTTTCAGCCTTTGATGCCCAGCCAGCAAGAAAGCTGCAGGGGCGCAAGGAGTTGGGAGGGGACACAGTCAGGGCAGCTGACCCAAAGTGGCCAACGGAGTATTCCATACCATATGACGTTTTAGGAACTGGGACGGGCGCGTTGCCGCTCGGGGACTTCCAGGTGCATCGGTCGGTGGGTGGTGAGCAATTGCGTTGTGCATCACTTGTATATTCCAACCCTTTTATTATTACTGTTATAATTTCATTAGTGTTATCATTATCATTATTAGTTTCTTCTTTTCTGTTCTTATCTCAACCCACGAGTTTTAGTTCTTTTCCCAATTTTCTCCCCCATCCACTAGGGGGGGAAGTGGGTGAGCGGCTGCGTGGTGCTTAGTTGCTGGCTGGGGTTAAACCACGACACTGGATTATGAATTACAGCAGGATACTTGAGTGGCAATTGTTGATAGGCCTTTAACATTAGGTAACATATATCTCGCTAGGGATTTTTGGAGTTGGAGCAAGGACACTGCTAGAGCGATTCACAGACAGCAGCTTTCACACCTAGCATATTTTTAGGCATCTGCCAAGATGTGAAGGGTGCCTGTATTAAAACAACAAACTGTGCACCAAGAAACCGAGAAATACGTGTAGGGAGACTATCAAAGCCTTCATCTCAAGGATGAACTCAAAGAACTCAAAACTTGACTTGATGTGTGCAAAAGAAAAAATGATCCAGTGGTGAACTTCGCTGTCTGCCTTGAGAGCAAACGTCCTGCAGTCAGGGATGCAGCTGCAGAGAGTCTGGAAGCACAGTATTTTGAAAGAACAAGTGACACTAAGCAAGGGCCATCAAGATCACCACCAAGGTCAAGTACTATTGGCTTTCCTACCAGAGCTAGACAGAAACAGTGATTAACAACACAAGGTATTTCAGTAAAAAAGGCAAAGCTGGATCCTCAAGATTTTAAACAAACTCTTTGGGGAGAGTTAGTTGTTTGTTTTTAAATATGGGAACATTTCAGATATTGGCTGGACAGATGGTCAGGACTATGCATGGGCTGAGGACTAACTGACAGAATCTTATTTTAAATAATGGTCACATTAAGGACTTATGCTGGCTTGAATGGCATATCTCTGCCTGAAGCAGATTCCCCATAAGCCTGTTATTGAGAGAGCACAAGGAGCATTGGCATCCAGCCAGTCTTGCAGGCAGTGACATCTTGCACTAAACTATTTAATGCCCACTCCATTTTGATGCAATAGGTGCTAAGAACATTGTTAAAATGGACTCCCATTGGTAAGGGAGAGGTTCAAATACACAGAGTTCCTCTATGACATGGGCCTCAGCATTTCCAAGTCGGAACCAAAGGATCTCCAACACATTAAACATGTCACAGTGGACATCTATAGATTGTCCAGTTCAAAAGGAGGAGGAAGATGAAGTTTTCTTCAATGAGAAGTTTCCCAATTCTAGTCTCTGGTTCTCATAGCTCTCAACCAACCTGACATCTCTTGAGAGGACAACACAGCAGGACACAACCAATCCAGGAGAATTCTGTAGTGCCTTGGGGATAAAAAATGATGCTGGCTGAGGATGGCTTACTTGGTGGAGTGCTCTGCTGGACGTGCTAGTCACAAACAGGGAAAGAGTAGCCAAGGATGTGATGGATGATGGCAGCCTTGGCTTCAGCAGCCAGGGTAGGGTACGCTTCAGAAACTGGGGGAATTGAGGAAGGCAAGTAGCTGACAGAAGACCTTGGTTTTCAGGAGACTAGACTTCAGTTTATTCAGGGAATTTCTGGGCAGGACCCTGTGGTCCTGAGGAGCAAAGTGCTTGGAGAAACTGATCAGTCTTCAGGGGCCACCTCTTGAAAGCAGGAGAGCGATCCATCCTTACATGCAATGAAGCGGGCACACGTTTTGGAGGACCATTTTGCCTTAACAGGGAACTCTTGGTCAAACTCAGACACAAAACTGGTATGTAAGGGAAGTGGAGGCAGGGACTGGGCACAAAGAGGGATATCATCACAAAGTTATCCGGGTGTGCAATTTAGGTGGCCAAACTTTGGAGGTTTGGAGTTAAGTGGTGAGGGATGGGAGCAACAAGAATGGCCTCTGTAGGTACATAAGCAGCAGAATGAAGACCAGGGCTCACTGATGAACAGGGCAGGAAAACTAGTGATGAAGAACATTGAAACTTCTGAGATATTCAGTGCCTTCTTTACCTCTGTTTTAACTGGTAAAATATTCTCCCAAACCCCATGAATCTCCATAACTAGTAGCAAAAGTTACAGGAGACAGGTTCCACAGGTAGGGGGTAATCAGTGCCTCAGAAAGGGACTACTTAAAAAATCTAAACACATATAAGTCTACTGGACCCAAAGTGATGCACCTATGAGTGCTGAAGGAACTGCCTGAAATAATTGCGAGCTCTATCATCTTTAAATTTTTGCTCTGCTCAAGGGAGATGTCCCTAGTGACAGGAAAAAAAATTGAATGGTCAAACAAGGCAGGAAAGACAATTTGGATATTTACTGGCTAGTCAACCTCACCTCAAACTGTGGAACAAATTCTCATAGAAAACATTTCCAAGCACAGGAAAGACATGAAGATAATTGAGAAAAAAATAATAAGGATTTATCAAGAGTAAATCGTGCTTGACACCAGCCTGATGGTCTTCTATGGTCAAAGAATTAGCTACAAGAATCAGGCTGCTCAGCAGTTTCAGGTTTAAGCAGCAGCATTCAAGCATTAATATTGTGGCAATGCTCTTAAAATGTCTTCAACAACGATTGCAGCAAGGGGGCAGGATGCATCTTCAGCAAGTCTGTGGGCAGCACCTCCTGCAGCAGAGGGCAGGGCTGCTATTCACATGGTCCTCAGCAAGCTGGAGGACCAGACCAACCTGAACCTTATGAAGTTCAACACAGACAGATGCAAGCTCAGCGCCTGGGACAGAGCAGCACCATGAGTCAATGCAGGTCAGCATCGAACTGACCAGTTGTGGATGCACCGTTCTTGGAAGTGTTCAAGGTCAGGTTGGACAGGGCTTTGAGCAACCTGGTCTAGTGAAAGGTGTTACTGCCCATGGCGGGGGCGGGGGGGGGAACTAGATGGTCTTTAAAGATCCTATGCAACCCAAACCATTCTGTGATTCTACAGTTCTATGATTCTATGATTTTACGAACTGGCTGAGGAGCAGCTCCACAGAGAAAGGAGCAGCAGCCATGGGGACAGCAAACTGCACAAGAGGCAGCAGAACACCTGGCCACCACAACGGCAACAGCATCCTCAGCTGTAGTAGCCAGAGGACATCCACCAGGTCATGGCAAGTGAACATTTCCTTCTGTTTGGCACTTGTGGGGCCACATGTGAAGTACTCTTTCTAGTTTTGGGCCCCCTAAATACATGAGAGACATTGGAGAGAACCCAGACTAGGGATCCCCAAAATGCTTGTGGGGCTGGAGTCTTCCACTATCTAAAAAACTAGTCTGTCCTTATAGTAAGGTGGAGCCAGACTTCTCAAAGAAGCACAGTGCAAGGACAAAAAAAAAAGTAGCAAAGAAAATTCCTCTTAGACACAAGGGAAAAGTTCTGATTTTGAGCAAGCGGTTGTGCATGGGAACAGGTTCCCTAAGGAGGTGTTAAATCCCCACCCTTGGGGACATTCAAAATTCAGCTGGGCAAGGCTCAAATCAAATCAATCTCTGCAGCTAGCTTTGATTTGAGCAAGAAAGGAGGTTTGAGTAGGGATGTCCAGAAGGTCTTTCCAACCTGATTTTTTAAATATGTATTTGAAATGTGATGTCATGAAGAAGGAGTATATACATTAAAATAAGCTAAAATTCATTTCTATTTAAACAGTAATTTTAATGCCTTTAGTTACATAGTTATTACCTGATTCCACTGTAAGTCACATTTAAGACTTTTTTTAACTCTGCTATTTTCATCTTAGTATCTTGTATTTCTAAGTGCATTCTTAACTCCACTTTCCTGTTTTTATTTTTCTTAATTTTGGAATTTAACACATCCTTATTATCTTTTTAATGTTTTTTTTAATTGTTCTTTACATTTTCAGCCTTAGTGCCATCTTAATTTTGTTTTCTTTAAGAATTAATTAAATTTAGAGAGTTAATCTTGGGGTTTAGGTTTCAAGGTAGCAAAAAAGATTAGATCATTAGACAACATTATTGATGCCCAACACAGCTACAACACAACTGTGGAGAAACAGTCCCAGGAACCTTGTCACAGCTTTAGGTAAGGTCAAGCCAGGTCTGGATGTTGATGACTCATTTTTACTGGAAAGAGGTTTCTTTTGACTTTAACAAACAACATGAAGGGGCCCAGCGAAAAAGCAAGACATTGACTTTTGAAGCTGATGGTTCCCTCTCACTCAAGAGGGCTTTGCGTCAGTCTATTTTACCATTCCAATTTATACAGATTTTTTGTACATGAAGTGGCTCTTTTCTCCCCCAACACTTTTCCCAGCAAGGAAGGGCCCAGACCTGTTGAGACTTTTTCACAAATTTCCTTAGCATCAATTTAAAACAGGCACATTCTGAGACTGTATATTACAGCTTTACTTCCTCTAAACTGCTTTATTTCCTCTGAACGAGAGCTACAGCAAGAAAGAAAAGAGAACCCAGAATGAGTGTCCAAGAATAACAGAGGAGAAGTGAAGGGGATCCTTCAAATTCCTTTTAATACTGCCTGTGCCACAAGAGAAGTAACCAGAGATGGAAATACAAGCCTCATATCTCCATGTATAAGATCTATCATCCAGCTTAATTCTGTTTCTATCTCTCATTTAAAATGCAAGCCCTGAAGATGGTTTACCTGCAAAAAGGGAAAGATCAATAAATAATAGCACTGAGACTGGATGGCTGCACAAAGAAGCCTTGAAATCATTAGTATTTTTTCTCTGTTACTTTGACTACAGACAACTCAGAGGGAGCTTGCTTAGATCAATATCCATGAAAGCAATAGTAGTTTTGAGCTGTTGGACTCTTGTCCTGGGATTGCCTCATTTCTTTCACTTACTGAAGTTTGTAAGCCCACACACAGGAAGATCGAACAGTGCGAGAGGTGTGAGTGGAGAGAAACAATCCAATTCACCAAAAACAGCTGCTGGGGGTTACGGTTGGACCATGGGAAGTGGATGCAACAGACTCATCAGTGCTGAAGAAACTGAGGTGTATCTGAAATGAGAGGAAGGACTTCCAAGTCCTGGAGGCTTCTCATGTAGTCCTTGAGTGCTCCCTGCTCAGCCCTTCTCCTCATGATGTGAGAAATTAGGAAAAGTCCTACAGCTGCTGCTCATGTTTTTCTCTAAGAACAGAACAGGGACTTAGTCTTCAGCAGAGTCTTCCCATCAAACAAATTCCATACTACCGATCTCCAAAAGCCTATTAGGAGGAGTATATTATGTGTTTGCCAAAGTTAGCAGAACAGGTATTGAAGATCTACAAGCTCTCATTCTGGTCTGTGCTTCCATGTAAAATCCTACCTTTCCTGACCCAATAGAGGTCTATGTGGACTTCAAAGTATTATAAGCAGTTATCTACTTAATTTGCAAAGTGAACTTAGAGAAAATTCACCTGTCATAATCAACTCCATGGGATATAGAATAATTGATTTATTTTTTTTTAATAGACCTATATATTCTAAAATCGATGTGTAAGAGTGTAATGTTACATTTAAGTGTTGCCTGCAACTGAAAATACAGGAACAAGTTGCTGGATTTCAGCAGTTGTACTCTCAAGATCAAGAAAAATCAACTCAAACTGCAGGAGGCTTTCAGAAGGGCTGGGAGGAGGGAGACAGAATAGAAACCCCACCATGGGAAGAAACAAAGACAATTTTGTTTATTGCATCTATGAAAGCGACAAGCTGAATGGAAGATGTGATTGCATCCATAAATGCATTAGGCTGGAATTTAAATCACTAGTGAAATTAAGACAGGGTAGGAACAAGAACAAACATGACCAGTAATATATTTGGGTTGGAAATTAGAAAGTTTTTAGCCATTTCAGAGCAATGAAGTTCTGGAACATCATCCCATTAGGACTTGCAAAAGCAATTAGTTTGTAAAGGATAATAAACTAGTAGGTCTCAGGTCCCATGAGAAATGTGGAAGATAGGCATAACATTCAAAATGATCTGAACAAATTAAAGATATTGTCTGAAATACATAGGATGCAGTTCAATGCAGGAAATTACAAGATACTGCTTTTAACTGGGAATAATCAACTGCATGGAAACAAGATGCAAAATTCCTTGCTGCAAAGTTCTGTAGAAAATCTACATGGAAAGAAGAGTGGGTAAAAGAAAGCAAGAGTCAGCCTTAACGGGAGAACACACACTTCTTACTGAGATGCCTATAACATTGCTGACAGTGTAAGGTATGTGAAGAAAAGCGTCCTGCTTTTCTCAAGCACTGGACATATGCCATTCACCAGTTCACACACTGTAACTGCAGAAGTACATGGATAGTTCATAGTCTAAAAAAGGCAATAAGAATGAAGAGATTTTGGGAAACAGATTTCTTAAATAAAAAGCCAGAGGAACTCAGTGCAATTTGGTTTTAGGGAAAAATGCATTGCTTCAAATAAATGTAGTCAATGAAGGTTTGAAAATAATTGTTATATTTTTTCTCCTATTATTAAGTTAGGCATTCTGTTGTATTAATGTATTTGGGACTTGTGCCAAGCAAATATTTTAGAAAATCTCAAAACAAAAGAGCAATATTCCTTAACCAAATTGTACATATGATGGGCATATTTATTAGACTATGTTCATGATGCAAGTAAGACATACCAAAAGAGTCCTATCTGAAGTAATGTATCAAACTTTATACGTATCAAAAACTAGTATAAAAGTAATAGCTAATAGTTTCCCAGAAACTGAACAGTCATTGTTAATGAAAACATGGGTTGGTATTGATTATGCAACAAAACAAAAATAAAATATTTCCCTCTTTCTCAGGCTGGTCTACAAATAGGAGCAGCCCTGGAGCTCTTGTGGACATTTCTACACAGTAACAAGCAGTTATCAAGCTTCCTCTGTCATTTCTAATTAATAACATCATGCAATGTACTGAAGAAGTTCAGTGGCATGGTGATTAATAACCACAAAGCAAAACCTCCATGTGTAACTGATCTCTAAGTTCCCATGCTAATTGCAAACCTGCCACTTGAGGGTGTTATAAATATTGATTTCTAGTGTAATGTCTGATTCAGCTTTTCCATTTGGACATTTCAGTGTTGCTCATTATCATGGTATTCAAGTGTATGAGGACATAAACTTATTTGAAGAGAAAAGATATGATACTGTTAGCAGGGGAATTAGATATTGAAATAGCCCTGAAATGGCCCCCCAGAAAAAAAATACTGTTGCTAACATATCACTTTCTGACGATGGAAAAGCCTGGAAGTTAATCACTGATAATAGGAATAAGTTTGAAGTTACAAATGTAACAGCAAGAAGCACTATTTTTCAGTATGCAACAGTAAATATGTGGAACTTCTTACTTTTGCTCCTTCTGCTTTAATTTGTCAAGCAAGCAGGTCACTGGGAAAAAAAATCAAGCATTAGAGTAAAACAGAACATGGATGAGTTCACCTCATGTGCAGATGATGTCATATCTTGCACCTTCCCCAGTCACCACTTTGTACTCAAAATGTAAGCGTAATCTCAGCTATGCGGGAAGGAGAGGTGGTGGCCTCTGGGGTAATTCTGCCCCGATCGAAAGCATAGCAATTGGTGTTGCGGTTGGCACTAGGGAGGGCAGAGCACCGTGACTTTACTACACTGCTCTGCCCAGGGTGAAAGTAGCAGAGATTTGAGTAGAAAAAAAATTCAGCCCAACCTCTGAGAATTAAGTATGTATACAGAATACGAAGAGGATTGATAGATAATAGGATTAGAATGACTCAGAATGGTAAAGCTTATTAAAACTTTATATTCCAACCACAGAAAGGGTCAAAACAACTCTTCCACTGAGAGTCCAGAACACTTGTACCATTAGAGATCAAACATCTTTTTTGTGTACCTTCTGCAAAACTTTCAGGACTTAGGTCCAGATGCTCAAAAGAAGAATAAAAAGTGACATTTTCAGGATCATCTCTTTGCTTTCCTTTTTTTTTTTCCATCTGTTTTTATCACTTCCTGAAAAGAGTCTTTGCTAGCCTGTACAAATACGCCCAAAGCTTTAAGAAAGTGGATGCAGATAGTCCATCCCAGTTTGCATTTGAGTCTGGCAAAGGTGCAGTTCAATTCAGAGCAAAGGTTTGGCAGCTGCTCTCAGGACCAGAGCTGTAAGGAACAGGTACCAATGAGGAGGGCCACACTAAGGTCAGAAGTTACCTTTAGGTGGCTTTACAAGATCTACAAAATACAACTGGAAAAGTTCACCTTTGCGCACTAAGCCCAGTTCTTTGTATTCAAATATTTCCAGCTAGAGAGTTTAGTCTCAAAATTGTCATTACTGAGGCAATCTGTCATAACCCATCAGAGTTTTTTTCCAATTGTTGTTCAACAATTGGTGTTCAAATGTCTGGAGTTGGTTTTGGTGCAGACAGAAAACTGGAATCTTCCTCACTGCGGGAACGAACACATTCTAAAGCACTTGATATTTCCAAAACTAGAATTAAAATTGGGAAAGGGTGGGCTTTACAGATTCTACAGTCTGAAAAATTATAGACTAAACAGCATTTTTCTAACAGTAGTGAGTCCGTTGCTGCAATTTCTAGGTTTTTTTCAGGTTCTCAACATTTTGCAGTAGATTTCACCATGCAAGGTGCAACTGCAGACGCAGCATAGCAGGGTGGAAGTGCATCGTCCGATACGCAGTTAAGGAAGGGGAACAGAAGAGGACTAGGAAGGAAAAGAATACAGAGCTCCTGGAAAACAGCTCCTGAGAGGCAACGATCCCCAAGTGATTACTGGAGAACAGTCTTCAGCTGCCTTGCAACAAAAATCAGTTGATCATTTCAAACTGAAATATTTCTGTGTCAGTCATATTAACCTGAAATACCCAGGTTAAGCATTCAGTTTAGAACTGGGAATTCTTGGTTAGAAAAGTGAAAATTTTTAGCAAAAGTAGATTTTTCATGACCTGCCATTGAGGGGAAAAAAACCCAACCCAAGGTAAGTCCTTCATCAAGTCTTCACTTTCTAACTTTAGTATTGACTAAATTTAACCTTCCAGTATTGGTCCTTGTCAAACTTTTCTCCTGTCATAACAGGACAAAATACAGCTGCACGCATTCACCCTAAGGCTTCCCAGGAATGCCTGTCCTGATTTCTGTTATTATGTGGAAAAGGAAGAGAAATGACAACTCACTTATGGAGACATTTTTTATACATTTTGTCTCTCACTTGCAAAAAACGAGTGGTAAGGATCTAAGCAGCTGCTTATACCTTGCCTGTTAGTTTGCTTATTTGGGATTGCAAGTTAAGTGTATTATTGTCAGAATATTGAGTTCCTGGGTCTATAATCTTTTCCTTGCTGAGGGCTATAGAGGCATTTCAGACTTATTTGGTGGGTCTCATAAACACACACTTTAGTGTTATTTATAATAAAGAGAAAAAGTTCACATGGCTGCAGGCTATTAGAAATGAAGTATTAGATTTATCCAGATTCCTCTTACATGTTGATTCATAGCTGAAGTCTCCTAAGAAGGGTACTATGATAAGTGCATTTCTGTACTAAAGGTTTATTTTTAATGGGGATTTTATTGCACTATTAAATTGTATAAGACACTTCAATGTAAAATAAACACATAAGTTGAAAAAAAAAAATCCCTTTAGTTTTAGAACAGACTTTGATTTCAGCTCAAGTACTTAATATTTTGGGATGGAGACTAGCGATACTGAAGAGTGTTACTGACAGAATTAATCACCTTTCAAATCTAGCAATTGTTTTTAGATCAAATAAAACAGGAGTATAATAGAAAATGTTCCAAAATAAGATTGCTACATATTATTATTTGACCTTGTTATTTACAGTAAGGGCATTTATAATCTAATTATGCTGAAAATCTTTGGTAGTCTGTCCCCACATCCTTCCAACACCAGCTAGTCAGCTATGGATGTAGGAGACATGAGAGGCATGTGGACTGACTTTCTGGAATAAACTTCATTTATCCTGTCTTTATTGTTCCATGTTTGTTTAACGGTGTATTTGTAGAGCTCACCCAAGAAAAGGAAATCACATGAGAAATGTTAACTTCGATGAAACATGACTTTAAAGCAGAGCAACAGTTATTGCCTGCAGATTAGCACTAAACCTGAACAGACAAATAGATTAAGAAATAAGGTACAGGTGAATGTATGCTTCCTGGCTTAATTTAATTGAAGTTACATTTATATTCCAGCCTGAAGGATGGATTACAGAAAGGAGAAGCAACTCTAGCATGTTACATGCTCCATAGGGGTGGTGTTTATGGGGAGTGCAGAGTACTTGTCAATTTATAACAGTGTATGTTAAACCTGCTGCAATATTAATAAAGTCAAAGAAATCCATCTGATATTCAGTAAAGAAAAATGGCAGTCTGGTTTTCCAGTTTGCAAAACCTACTTTCAGAAGGTCATGTGAGGCAATTAATAATTTTTAGGACTTTTTTCCTCTAAGAACGGAATAACATTTCTCACCAGTTGCCTTTAAATTATTGCCAGAAGTGTTCTGAGGTAACTGAGATACAATTACACAGCTTTATTATTATTTATACCTTTCTTATGCTCTTTAATTTCAGCTCAAATATCTCTCACATTTTTATCTTCAGAAGCCTGAGTAATTTCTGCAGCTGCCTCCAAGATTTATGCCTTTCCTGACATCAACAGCCTAATTTTGCCTCCATGAGCAAGACGACTTACACAGAAACCAATCTCCAAAAGCATACCTCATCTCAGGTTTTAGACACTTTGGGCTTTTAGAATCTTTTCTCACCCCGCCTTCAAGATACCATTTCTTACAGATACTTAAAAAATCTAAGTCAGTGAAAACTATCCTTAAAAACTCATGGTTCAAAGGAGAGGGCAGCAGGTTCAAGACAATGGCAAACATAGCAGCATGCTTTAAAAAAGGAATCAGAAGTACCTCCTTCAAACTCTGTAAGCTTCAGTCTCTGAAAATAGTGGAATTAAAATATTAAATATTTCATAAGCACTTAAATCATAGTAAGGCAATAAAAATATGGCCAATGTGGAACTGTCAAGAACAAATTATGCTACAGCAATCTAATTTCCCTCCCTGACTGATAATTTAGCCTACATAAATGGAGAGAAAGAAGGGGCCACAGGTCTTAAAATTTTGTCATGGTGCTCTGGTATGAAGTTCTCAAACAAATTAGGGAATATGGCCCGTATACAAGCACCAGAAAATCACTGCTTAATAAACTGGTGGAGGAGAAAAGCACATCCTTTTGTTCTTCTGTAAATCGGAGGATGTTTCAGGTGGAGGTCCTACAGAATCTGGTTTGAACCTGGTTTTATTTAATATTTTCATTGGTGACGACTATGGACACACAAAGTAATGTGATATCATTTGCAGTTAACAACAAGTTCGAAAAAATGAACACTTTGGAAAACAGAACCAGAATTTTAAGTCACCTTGGTAAATTTGACAGAAGTTAAAAAATCCTCATGGTGACATGCAATTAGAGAAATACAAAGTGGTATAAGAATGAAGCAAGGGGAATCATGCAAAAAAAGGTGTGTTTAGAGGTGTTCCCTCTCCAGCAGATTGGGGCTGAACAAGGACAAAATAGAATCAACATGGATCCTGCTGGAAAAAGTTGAATTCCATTATGGACTATGTTAGTACAAGGTAATTATTATTCTCTATTTGTGCTGTGATGGCCTCAGCTGGAATGCTGCCTTCAGGTTTGGGCACTGCAACTGCAAATTTAGTCATATTAGAGAGATTTCAGAAAACTGTCCTAAAAAATGAGAAGAGGTTTAAGAGCATAACTAATGGAACAAGGTTTGGAGGAACTGTTTGCTTAGTCTGGAAAGGAGAGGTTTAAGAGGAAAGTTTGGGGGGTTTGATATATGAGGTGTCGTTATATGGATGGGAATCCTCAGCATTTCCAAGGAGAAAGGTGGTGAGAACAAATCAGTTTAATCAGCAAAGGTTGAGGTGGTAAGAATAGCAAACAAAACCCCAAGTACAACGTTAGCAAAGTACAACGCTAGCAAAGTAACTCCAACAGTCTGAGGAGGGTTGGAACTACCTGCCTTCCTGGAGACTTTAAAACAGACTTGATAAACAGGTCAGAAGTAGACCCAGCTTTTCTTACTTCTGCCCCGGAGGTGACAGCAGGTCCAGATGACAACCCTATGTTCCTTCAAACCTTACGTGTGTTTGGAAGAAAAGAGGCATGTGAGCACTAAGTAACAGATACTAAACATCCTAATCCAGCATGTCATGTATTTGTTGATATGGTGGTATTAGAGAGCTGGTCTGTGATCTCACAGCACAGTACAAACAATAATCCATTTGATGTAGTAAGAGCTCATATGTCTAAGATGAAAAGGGGCCATATTTATTTCTGTTATTACAATGTCAAGCACATTAACACCTCTGGAAATTATGTTCTTTTTTTTCCCTGAGATTGACCTGCTTGAAATGGAGTGACATATTCAGTGTGAGTCAAATCATTCACTCAGTAGATTCAGCTCTTGAAGCATCACCCTTTCTTGCTGCATGTTCAACATGAGCCCATGCTTTTCCTTTCCCTAAGATTTCTTCGGACACCTGATGTATGATTATTTTAAGTACGTAATCAACACAAAAATCATCAGTACTTTAATAACCCTAAAAGATATTTGTAAAATCTTGATCTTATTCTGTATAATATAGTGCTTATTTATGTAAGAACCCCTAAATTTAAGAAATGGGAAGTAACAGGAATACAAGCCAAGTATTCAATGGCAGTCTTATTGGGAAGATTCTTCTGTAACAAAAACTTTTGCTGAGATATCCGTATCTGTACAGGCAAAGTTCACTGTTTGACTGAGATAGCAAGAACTAAGGCATTTCAAAATCCTGAAATCACTGCCCTTGTACTCAGGGCATAGCCAACATGCTTTTACTTGATATCTTCACAAACTCCCAGTTGCACATTCTCTATTGAAGAAGATGTCTAGTAGAGAAACAGAAAAAGAAAATGATCCAGACAGGAGCTAATTCATGTTTGGGATGACACAGGAAAAAAATCACAACAATCTAGTTTCTCCTCATGATTCAAACCTACATAAAAATACTGATAATTTCCCCCATTGAGTTTGTCTCCTGAACCTACTGCTTTAGAGCTCTACTGGGACTGTTCCCGACCTCTTCACCTTTCTGGCCATGGGAGCAATTGCAGCATTCTAGGGTTCAGCCCCACCAGAGAAGCTGCTGTCCCTGGATGCTCTGGAGAGCCTTCACACATATACTTGTCAGCTCAGCCCCTGCACTAAGCAGAAAGTCACCATCATTTTAGCAGCGCCTTTGCAAGTTCTTGCTTTTCTTTTAGGCTATGGCTTTTCTCTGGAAGAGAAGCATGCTGCCGGATAACAAATCAAGGGCTTCTGGATTTAAAAACAGCTCATGTAGACGGTTACCAATCCGTTATCCAGTGCAGGGGTCAGAAAAGTTCAACAGACATTGATGGAGGTGGATGTTGCAGGGTGGGATTTGAGACATCTGTTTAAGATTCAGCAGGAGCAAAGAGGAGACGCTGCACCAAAACATGTTGTCAAAGATAAGCTGATGAGAAGTGAGAAGCATCTAAACTCTGAAGTGCACTATCTCCTGACCGTATCAGATTTCTACCAGAAAATTTCTGATTTAGAAAGAAAACTATCATCTGAAACATGTGTTTGAAAGGCAGTCAAATCTTTTGGTGTCAGTGACTCTCCAGCATCCTGTCAGTCATAATGACCTTGAATTTTGAATTGCTTGGAATTTCTTCTTCAATAACAAGAACATTTTCTCTGATTTTGCAATTTCAACATACACAGAGGAGGCTGTTATGAAGAAATATGAGTTCCTCTTGCCAAAGAACAGTTATGTTGTCACATTTTGCCAGGGGCTCAGGAGAAGGGATGGAAAGCAACAGCATATTTGTTTGTACAGATCAAACTGCATAAATGAAATTATTAGGATGCATTTTGCCATTATTTTTCTGTCCCACAGAAATAGTTAATTACGTAGCCCAATTTATTCAAAAGTTCTTGAGAGCTCTGGAGATTCACCCAATTTTTTTTCCAGTTTGGGGTCTGTAGTTAGGCATACTCTTTTTACTGCTTGTTTTTAAAAAGAAAAAAAACAATCCACCGTTTTATGCCAGAAACAGGTTTGCAAAAAAGGACCTGAGGGTCCTTTTTTAGCACTTTTTCACTTTCAAAACTTGAAAATAAGTCTTATAACTGTGACCTTGTGGCCATAAATGCCCAACTGCATCCTTGGCTGTATTAGCAAGAGGGCAGCCAGCAGGTCCAGGGGAGCGATCCTTTTCCTCTAGTCCTGCACTTTTGATACCACGTCCAGTTTGGGCCGTTCAGGTGGAAGACAGATGTTGACAGACAGGACTGTTTTCTGTATTCTGTGTATAGATAAGATTGTGTTTTGCAGAAATTAAGGAACTTTTGGCTCAAGTTTTCCCTGGCACAGAAAGAGAATTTAAGCCAAGGTGAAAACTCCAGGTTTTTTGAGCTCATCTCTTTAATAATTGCCTGCTTTGGTACCATGAAATGCGTCAGTACAAATCCTCCGCTCTTACAGATCCCTTGTTCAGGGGAAGGTGCAATTCCTCATTTAGAGCAGCACACAGCTAGACCAAGCCTTCCTGACGTGTCTGACAGTGGGACAAGACTAAGTCAGGGACAGTCCTTTCCCTTAAATGTCTGTTGTTCCTCCAAAGTACAAATGTTTCCTCTCTTTGCAGTAGCACAATCTACTTTTTGTGGTTTAGCTGAAAATCATCTACTGACACTTCTTCATGCAGCCTGGAAAAGAGTAATGCTTCATGCCTCTCAAATCTGTGTAGGCATTTCATCATGTTGATACTCCCATCACCTCCTCAGCTATGCATGCACAGTGGAAAAACTCTGGAAGAGTACACAAGAGCTATGCAAGCTACAAAGGAAATCCAAATTCAAACAACTTTTCAGAGCCCCAAGCAGGGGGGATAAGCAATTCTACTCACTGAGCAAGAATGTTCTGCTGGTTGATCCAAAAACCCAGAGATAGAAGTTGCAATATATTTTGCATAACACCACCACGTCAAAGAAAGTCTTGAGCTGTTAAAACATGTCAGAAGAGGAATAAGAAGGAATTTCATGAACAAAGTGCAGCAAAACATGTGCTTTGAGCAGGTAATTCTCATGTTAAGAAAATATGCACTTCCTAAACAAAGATTTCCAACAGTTTATCTAAGTGGTCATTTGAGGGCTCAGTCTGGCAGTGCTCCACCAAGCAGTAGTGGTGCAAGCAGTCCTCAGTCTAGACTAAGGTCCTTCACCCCTTGAAAAGTTATTAGTGGAGGCTCTGCAATGTTTCTGTAGCTATATGGCTTCCAGCTATAAGACTAATTCTGACTTCTCACTCCATATCTGCTTGTGGAATATTATTTGCTCCAAGACCCAAACTAATTTTTTTTTTTTTTTTTAAGACTTGAATATCTGCAATTAGTTTCATAAGATTTCACTGCAATCCAACATTTTTCAAGGAAGACAGAGAAAAGCTTTTACAAAAGAGTTAACGAAAAATAAACAGTTTCAGTATTTTTTCATAGAATCAATGTATTTTTAAATTGTAAAGTGTTATTCCTTTTCCACCTATTTTTAGACCACAAATGTAGAGGTTTTGTTCCTTTAAAGTCTGGTTCTAAAGACGAATCACAGAATGTCTGAGACTAGAAGGGACCTCTGGAAGACATCTGGTCCAACCTCCCTACTCCAGCAGGGCCACCTAGAGCTGGTTGCCCAGAACCTTGGCCAGACAGATTTGTAATATCTCCAAGGATGGAGACTCCACAACCTCCCTGGGCAACCTGGGCCAGTGCTTGGTCACCCTCACAGTCAAAACGTGTTTCCTGATGTTCAGAGGGACCCGCCTGGGTTTCAGTGTGTGCCCATTGCCCCTTGTCCTGTCATTGGGCACCACTGGAAAGAGGCTCCGTCCCAAAGTTATCTTTCAAATTTCAATGTAACCAAAATTCAATCCCAAAGGGAGATGAGTTAAAACTAGTACAATCTGCAGTAATTTCTTCTTTTCCATTTTTGTTTCTGTATTTGACCAGTGTTGTTCTGAACAAGATGTATTTCTATTGCTCTGGTGTCACCATCTTTCTTACTGTACACACCATAATACCATTTTTTTCGGCTTCTCAGGGAATTACACATTTCCTGTGCTTTTACTATCTTTATGTTTATAAGTTCTTCAGGTTTTACAAGCCACCCAAATTATTTTTCAAGAACTGTTCATTAATGTTTAAATTAAACCTGATTTTTTTTTACTTTAAAATCCCTCCCCTCACACAATGTCTTACAGTTTTTACTAAGTTGCA
>VYZV01019333.1:2768-15227 GCA_013401275.1 Pandion haliaetus
GGGGGGAGGAGGTAGACAGCATCGGTAGTGGAACTGAGCCGGGAAGGCGGGAGGGGTGGGGGGAGGTTGTTCTGATGTTTAGTTTCCCTTCCTAATGACCTTGTATTTTGTTTTTGTTTTGATTTGTAGTAAATTAAATTGGTTTTGATTTTTTCCCAAGTTGAGCCTGTCTTTTGCCCGTGACCATAAGTGGGGAGTGATCCCTCCCAGTCCTTGTCTCGACCCACAAGCCTGCCTTTGTATTTTCTCCTCATCCCAACGTGGCCAGGCGAGGGGGTGGGGGGTGAGCGAGCGGCTTCGTGGTGCTTTGTTACCGACTGAGCTGACCTGAAACCACGACAGTTGTGTCTAATGCACCTCAGGGTGTGCTTTGCCCTCTTGGCTGCCAGGGCACACTGCTGTTGAGCATACTGCAGCTCAGAACCAGCACCAGACCTGAAAGCTCATGCGCAGCCCCACGTTCCCTTGGCAGCCTTTTCATAGCACCATCAACACATGCTCAGTCATCTAATGGTCCCCTCACTCTTTCATTCTCACCAGAGCCCAGCTCTAGAATTGTAAATATCCAGCTAGTTCTCCCACAAGGAAGGTGCCATTACTGAAAGTTGATGGTGGCCCCCACCTTCACTTGTCAGCCTATCCACAGCCCCACAAGCACTGGGGCTCTGCTCTTGATTAGCCACTTAGTGGTCCCCTCACTCTCTCACCCTAGCCAGAGCCCAACTCCAAAATTGAAAACATCCAGTGAATGATGCACATGGAAGGTGTCAGGACTGAAAGCTGTTGCTGGCCTTCACCTTCCCTTGGCAGCCCTTTCACAGCCCCACCAAAGTTACAGCTCTCTGCTTGCCTAGCCACCTAACAATGCCCTCACTCTCTCTCACTTTCCCAAGCCCAGCTCCAAAATTGAAAATGGCCAGTGACTGCTCCCACACAGAATGTGCTAAGACTGAAAGCTCATGATGGCCTCACCTCCCCTTGTCAGCCCTTTCACAGCCTGCCATGGTTCAAGCCCATCCAGCAATTAGGTACCATGCAGCTTCTTGCTCACTCCGCCACCTCCTAGTGGGATGGGGAGGAGAATTGGGAAAGGAAATTAAAACTCGTGGGTTGAGATAAGAATGATTTAATAACTAAAGTAAAATAACCTTTAATAATAATCATAATCATAATAGCGTTGAATGAAAATAAATATAATAAAATTTTAAAAAAGAAAGAGAGAAACAAAACCCAAGAAAAGACAGGTGATGCATAATGCAGTTGCCCACCACCCACTGACTGATTTCTGAGCAGTGATCCCCCCTCCCGGCCAGCCCCCATGTTTTATATACTGAGTGCGACATTCTATTGTATGGAATATCCCTTTGGCTAGTTCGGGTCAGTCTTCTGGCCATGCTCCCTCCCAGCTTCTTGTTTATGCACATGCTTGCTGGCAGAGCATGGGAAACTGAAAAATCCTTAACTTAGGATAAGTGCTACTTAGCAACAACTAAAACATCAGTGTGTTATCAATGTTATTCTCAGGCTTAATGCAAAACCCACTGTACCAGCTACTAAGAAAACTAACTCTATTCCAGCTGAAACCAGGACAATATCCACCCCTTATTCTATACCATTTACATCATGCCCAGATCCCACACTTCCTGATACCCTTCCAATTAATCACCACCACTTTTCCTGTCTTTAAATATATACACACAGATATCATTCCTGCAGTCTATGGGTTGTTTCTATCAAATGTCTGATGAGTTAATTCAGTTCATGACTTTGAGCTCCATCTGTCATAACAGTCTGTCTGGGGAGGAGGGATCATGCAAAGTCAGCTCAGTCAGGAGGAATGGATCGGGCATGGTGCAGTGCAGCGGGTAGGTGACATTGGGCGCAGCAGGATGATGGTGTGTAGAGTTGGATTTGTTACCTGCTGAAGTCAGTCCCAGTTCCATTACCATTGCACTTTGCTCGGTTTTATCAAAGTTCATTCTTCGTTAATGTAAGTGATTTTTACTGTAATACCATGGATATAGCATATAACAATTATAATAATGATGACATACAGGGGCAGGTTTATATAGCAATCATCATACAGTTTAATCTGTTGGCTACTCTCACCTAAAATCAAATCTGCTTGGGGCACACATCGAACTTCCCCGTCCTTCTGCATCACCCCTGAGGTGCACTCAGGTCCTTGAGCAAAAGCAATCTCATGAATGGGTTTGCATTTGCCTGAGGCAGCAGTAACCCAGATGGTTTTCCCTAGCATATTTTTTATGTGCACTACAGGGACTTTATCCCCTTCTACAGTACATAAAATTTCTGATTGGGCAGGGCAACCCTGAATGGCAGATCATCTGATGTTGACTAACCAGGTGGCTTTTGCTAAATGTGTACCCAATGTTTGAAGGTTCCACGCCCTTACATTGCTCTCAGTGTAGTCTTTAATAATCTGTTGTATCGTTTGGGTTTCCCAGAGGCTGGTGCATGATAGGGAATGTGATACACCCACTCAATGCCATGCTCAGGCGTCTGTGAGGTTGTTTCAGAAATTAGTCCCATTGTCTGACTCGATTCTGTCTGGGGTGCCGTGTCGCCATAAGACTTGCTTTTCAAGGCGCAGGATAGTGTTCTGGGCAGTAGCATGGGGCAGAGGATGTGTTTCCAGCTATCTGGTGGTTGTTTCCATCATTGTAAGCACATAGCGCTTGCCTTGGTGAGTTTGTGGGAGTGTGATATAGTCGATCTGCCAGGCCCCCCCATATTTATATTTCAGCCATTGCCCTCCATACCACATGGGCTGTAACCGCTTGGCTTGCTTAATTGCAGCACAAGTTTCACATTCATGGATAACCTGTGCGATAGTGTCCATGGTCAAATCCACCCCTTGATCACCAGCCCATCTATACGTTGTCTCTCTTCCCTGATGGCCTGAGGTGTCATGGGCCCACTGAGCTATAAATCGCTCACCTTTATGTTGCCAGTCCAGGTCCACCTGGGCCACTTCAATCTTGGCGGCCTGATCCACCTGCTGGTTGTTTTGACATTCTTCAGTGGCCCAACTCTTGGGTAAGTGAGCATCTACGTGATGTACTTTTACAACCACTTTCTCTAGTTGGGACGCAATATCTTGCCACAGTGCAGCAGCTGAAATGGCTTTACCTCTGCGCTGCCGGTTGCTCTTCCGTTGTTGTAACCACCCCCACAGGGCATTTGCCACCATCCATGAATCAGTATAGAGATAGAGCACTGGCCACTTCTCTCTTTCAGCAATAGCTAAAGCTAGCTGGATGGCTTTCACCTCTGCAAACTGACTCGATTCACCTTCTCCTTCAGCAGTTTCTGCAACTTGTCGTATAGGGCTCCATACAGCAGCCTGCCATCGCCAATGTTTTCCCACAATGCGACAGGACCCATCAGTGAACAGGGCATATTGCCTCTCATTTTCTGACAGTTTACTATACAGTAGGACTTCTTCAACATGTGTCACCTCCTCCTTTAGTGATATTCCAAAATCTTTGCCTTCTGGCCAGTCTGTGATCACTTCCAAATTTCCTGCGTGACTGGGGTTTCCTGTGCAAGTCCATTGTGTGATCAGTGCAGCCCAGGAGGTGTGTTTTGGTATTATAACGAGATTATAATGAGCAAAATTCTGTGTCAGTACTCCAGAAGGGGGTACTTATGATATAAATCAGAAGTAGGGCAGTAGGTTGACAGAACCCCCATTATTTCACCTCCTTGCTTTGGTGGACTTGATGCAGGGACCTTCTATTCTTGTTCCTATTGTTCCAGTTCCCTATCCCTGTGATGATATGACAGAGCCTGGCCACAGTGTCTCCACTCTGCTCCACCCTCCATGTTGCTTCTCTTAGGGTCAGCATACCAAGCTCCCTTGGTGTTGCTAACATCTAAGGTTGCAGGTTCTGTTGCTTAGGGAATTATTATGGAACAGATTCCTTGCATATCCACTGCATTCCACCCTGGAGGTTTGCCTTCCCTTAAGAGGGGGGACACACATATCAATAAGTGACCTACAGCAATCATTCCACACCCACTTACTCCATGTAGCATCAGCTGCATGATGTGTAGAAGGGACCTTCCCTTTGAACATCCAGCCCAGCACCACCAGTCGGGGTGCTAGGAGGAGCTGTGTTTCAGTACCAGCCACTTCTGAGGCAGCTCGAACTCCTTCGTATGCTGCAAATATCTCCTTTTCTGTTGGAGTACAGCGACCCTTGCATCGTCTGTATCCCCAACTCCAAACCCTAAAACCCCAGGGGATGACATCAGGTCTCCCTGTGTGCTTTCTGCTGGAGATTCCAGGTAAGCCATTCTCCTCAGCTGCAATATAGAGCACATTTTTCACATCTTGTCCTGCCGAGACTGGCCCAAGGACTACTGCATGAACAATCTCCAGTTTAATTTGTTCAAAGGCTTGTTGTTGCTCAGGGCCCCGTTTAAAATCCTTCTTCTTCTGGGTCACTTGATAGAGAGGGCTTACAAGTAAACTGTAATTTGGAATATACATTCTCCAAAAACCCACGACACGTAAGAAAGCCTGTATTTCCTTTTTACTAGTCAGTGGAGACATGGCTGCTATGTTGTTGATCATGTCCATTGGGATCTCATGACGTCCACCTTGCAATTTTATTCCTAAAAACTGGATCTCCTGTGCAGGTCCCTTGACCTTGCTTTCTTTTATGACAAAACCACTTTTCAGAAAGATTTGGATTATTTTCTTCCCCTTCTCAAAAACTTCTGCTGTGTTGCCCCATATGATGATGTCATCAATGTGCTGCAGGTGTTCTGGAGATTCACACTTTTTCAGTGCAGTCTGGATCGCTCCATGGCAAATAGTGGGGCTGTGTTTCCACCCCTGGGGCAGCTGATTCCAAGTGTACTGGACACCCCTCCAAGTGAAAGAAAACTGTGGCTGGCACTCTGCTGCCAGAAGCACTGAGAAAAATGCATTAGCGATATCAATTGTGGTGTACCACTTGGCTGCCTTTGACTCCAATTCGTATTGAAGTTCTAGCATGTCTGGCACAGCAGCACTCAATGGCAGCATGACTTCATTCAGGCCATGACAGTATGCTGTTAATATCCATTCTCCATTAGACTTTCACACTGGCCATATGGGGCTGTTAAAAGGTGAGCGGGTCCTACTGATCACCCCTTGGCTCTCCAGGTGAAGAATCGGTGTATGGATGGGAATCAGGGAGTCTCAGTTGGTGTGATATTGCTGCCGGTGCAACATCGTGGTAGCGATTGGCACCTGTCATTCTTCAACCTTCAGCAACCCTACAACAGAAGGGTCCTCCGAGAGACCGGGCAAGGTGGACAGCTGTTCAATTTCCTCCATCTCCAAGGTAGTTATACCAAAGGCCCACTGGTCCATCACTGCCAATGAGTTGGCATACGACTATGGTGCACTCTGTGTAAACTTCTGCCACGTGGGTCATGTGCAGTGGACTTCATCTGGATCTATGGGTGACTCACATTATCTGGGTCATAATAAACCATCTGCTGCATGGCTAATACCCTCAGGTACTGGATACCTTTTTCCATGGTAGTCCACTTGCTTGGAAGACATACAACATCTTCCTTAAAGGGTATCTTTCCCTCACACCTGACAAGAGTCGCCTGCAGAGGCTGAGGTCTTGTGTCTTTTTTCCCATTGCTTTGTCAATGCCCCCTTCTCTAGACAGGGATCCCAGCTTCTTGGCTTCCCTACCCTCTAATTCCAAGCTACCGGCTCCGTTATCCCAGCATTGGAGAAGCCAGGTGATAATGTGCTCGCCTGGATGACGGCTGAAATCTTTTCTCATACCTCACAGCTCACTCACGGATAGGGACTGGGTGATTACCTCCGGTTCTGCCTCTTCCTCCTGTTCTTGTGATGACCCTCATCCATCTTCATCCCTTACTAAGTGAACTGGTTTTTTATGTTTCTTCTTCTGTATAGGGGCAACTGATACTGGCACTGGTTGATTCTCTGGTTCAGCTGCAGTGCTTGTCGCCGGAGTTGGAGTAGGCACAGTGCTTGTCACTGGGGTCTGGTAGCTACAGTGCTAGTTGTGAGGGTTGAGTAGCCACAGTTGCGGGGCTATGAGTGGCCACAGGGTCTGCCACCAGAGTCTGAGTAGCTGCAGTACCTGTCATGGGGTTTGGTCTCTGGGTGTTATTTTTCAATAGTTCCTTAACCCTAAACAAAAACTGAACCACATTCAGAAATGTGCTGGTTCCTAGCAATAGGACCATACCGGTTTCAACATCCCAAGGATATTAAAAAGTTGCAAGATTTTCAAATGCTGTTGTAATTAGCCTGGCAGAGAAGGGGAAGATGTCTCCCCAATAGGTTGGCTTCCTGAGGAGGAAAGGTTAAAAGTGTAATTCTTAATATTTTTCACTACATGGCTCTCAAAGTACGGAGGTGACAGAAATGCTGAGTACAAAGACTAGATTACTCCCATCACTCTCACCATACCCCAGCTCAGAAATTGAAAGGTCAATCTACTGCCAGGACAGAAAGCTGTGTCTGGCTCTCACTTTACCTTGGCAGCCCATTCACAGCCCAACCAACACGGGGGCTCTACACTTGCTTAGTAACATAACAGACACTCATTCTCGCCAGAGGCAAGTTACAAAGCTGAAAACATTCAGCAAAAGATTTCATTCCTGGCATTTTCATATGTGAGCCATCCCTGGATGTTTTCAATTTTAGAGCTGGTTTCCAGCAACAGTGATAGAGAGCAAGGGGACCATTAAATGGCTACAGATGCGTAGAGTGCAAGTGCTGTTGGACCACAGAATATACTGCAAGGGGAAGATGAGGGCCAGCAACAGCTTTCAGCCCAGGCACGTTCCTTGTGGGAGAACTAGCTGGACGTTTTGAATTTTGCAAATAGGCTGTGCAGAGAATGAGAATAACGACATGTTTAGGCACTGAGGCAAGCATAGATCTACAGTGCTGTTGTTGCCAGCCATCACCATCCCTTTTCAGCCCTTTCACAGGCCCAAGACCACAGGGTGGTCCGAGCTTGCGCCACACCAAAGCATCTCGTCACTCTCGAACATTCTGTGTACAATGTATAACAAGTTTCAAATGTTCAGCTAGTTCTCCCACAAGGAAGGTGCCAGGACTGAAAGCTGCTGCTGGCCCTCACCTTCCCTTTGCAGCCTATTCACAGGCACAACAGAACTGGGGATCAGTGCTTGCCTAGTGACCTAAATTCTCATCACTCTCATTCTCTGCACAGGCTGTTTCCAAAATTGAAAACATCCACCTCCTCCTGCAAGGAAGGTGTCAGGGCTAAATGCTGTTTCTGGATATCACATTCCCTTTGCAGTCTATTCACAGGCACAGCAGCACTGGAGATATGCCCTGCCTCTGCAACTGAACGTCTCATCACTCTCATTCTCTGCACAGAGCAGGCGAGGGCTGTGCTCTGTGGCTACCTGGCCAGGCTAGCTGGTGCTGGCCACCCTGACAGAGCTTCCTAACAGGGAAGCTGCTGCCCAGGTGGAAAGCTGCAAAGACTGCACCTCCCCTCCTGAGCATCCACCTGCCCAAGTGTCACAAGCTGGTCAAAGACCGGAGTTATATTTTGCTTGAATTCTCAGGAACAGAATTAAGACTCAAAATGGAGTCAAGCGCCAGACGACTTTATTTGCCCAACAACAAGTTCACGAACGCAGGGGAGAGAGAGAGAGGAAAAGAAGGAAAATAAATAAAAGGAAAGTTGCAATAGCTACCACCATGGAGCTGTGGCGTCCTGACAGTCCGAATCGTTTTCAAGTCCGGTGGGAGAATGTTCTGTCCATGTTGGTCGTTTCTGTTCTTTTATTGGGTCGTCTCATTGCATATTCATTCTTCTTCTAAGAATCATTTAGCGTGTTCCCGGAGCTGTTTTGCTTAACCACACCTACCACCCGGAGGTGGTGCACATGCCCAATACCATCACTGGGGGTCTTTGGGAGTCTCAGGTGGTCTTTGGGGGTTTCCAATCCCCCCTGTCCTCCAAACACCAGGTCTGGGCGCATGCACGAAGGTTGGGTTAAGTTTCTTAGAACACCAACAGTCAGTAACAGGAAACTTTCGTGGTCCTGACTGTCACTCTGTTGCTATGGCAGTGGTGGCAGTTGGTGGTTTAATGTTCCAGCAATGTTGAGACAAATAACCAACACAGTCTCTTACACCAAGGTGTGCTCTGGTGGATTCACTCAGCAAGTGGAGGAGCTGCAGGAGGAGGGCAGCAGTCAGCAGGCTACGCTGTATGTGGGAGGAGGAATGAGCAATAGAGTAGTATTTTTCAAGAAGAAATAATATGGCCCCATGGTGCTGACCTCCCAGGAGTGCTCAGGGATGTCACAGGGAGGCTGCCACACTGGTTCAAAGCACAGACTACTATCCCCTGCTCCTTTTCCATAGGGGCACCATGACACGGTAAAGCAAAACCTGGGCAAGATCAAGCAGGATTTCAGAGTCTTGGGCGCACAAGTGAAAGGGACAGATGCACAAGTGATCTTCTCTTCTGTGTTGCCAGTCAGAGATGGGGTGTGTAACCAAAGTAGCCAGTTGAAGAAACTATCTAAGACACAATTTTGGAGTTTTAGAAAGCAGGCATTCTTTATTGCAGCGCTGGATGCATGGGGGATAGTTCCTCCTAGTGTGCATACCGTTGCCTACAGCAAGCAAAGCTTCTATTGTTCTAATATATACATATTCATTACATTTCCCAGAATTGTCATACATATTCATGTTATTTCCCAGAAATTATTTACATAGTGTCCGCCCTTTCAGGCATGCGCTATTAAATGGGTTGGTGGTCTTTTGGGGTCTTCGAAATCCTGTGGTGGTCATTTTCTTGGTGTCCGCTAATTGAACTCTCTCTTAAGGCATGCGCAGTACAGATCATCTCAGGTGGTTCATCTCCCCAATTTGCTGGTCCTGGCAGGTTTTAATCACAAAGCTCAGCAGAACTTAAGGATTCTTATCTATTTGTGCACACTGTTAACAAACTTCAAGGTTTTCATATATGTTACAAGTTTCAAAGTCGGTTCAGCAAGCGCAAATTAAAATACAATGGAGTCTTTTAACTCCAGCCTTTACTCAAGGCATCAAGTTGACTACAAAATAGTCTTCCAGGGTGCATATCAATGTTTTTAATGTCTTGTACTTTCATCATGCTTCATTCTGTGTAACCCTTTGGCCCATTTGTCTTCTTCCTTCTCTTCCACAGGTGACAGAATCTAAGCAGTGTTTCCCATGTTTGGAGAAAAGTTGTCCAGTGCTTTCAGGTTCCCATGCCATTAACTAGAGCACTTCCTGTCTAACTCCTTTGTGTTAACCTATAGAATCACAGCAGATGAGAACTGGGCAGCTCGACAAGGCAGTGCACTGGCTTGCACACCTGAGGCAGGGATGACAAGGGACCAACTGGGAACAGTTTTCTAGCTGCTTCCCAGCCTGTTCCTCTGAGTCGGCTGATGACTGCTGCCTCTTGGCTTGAGGCTGAGATCTCTATCTGTGGCTTTCACAGAATCATTGAGGGTTTTGGTATCATACCTTCGGTATCATCAAGTCCAACCCCTCCTGTTAAAGCAGGGTCACCCAGAGCAGGTCGCCCAGGACATGTCCCCTCAGGTTTTGAGTGGACTCCAAGCGTGGAGACGCCACAAATTCTGTGGTCAACCAGGTGCAGTGCTTGACCACAGTTGCAGTCAGAAAGTTTTCTCTTGTGTTCAGATTTAATTTAATGTTTTGTAGTTTGTGCCCTTTGCCTCTTGTCCTGCCAGAAGGCGCTGCTGAGGAGAGCCTGGCTCCCTCTTCTGCATTCCCTCCCATTAGGTGTACATTGATAAGAGCCCCCCTGAGCCTTCTCTGGGCTGAACAGTCCCAGGTCTGCCATCCTCTCTGCATATGAAGAGTGCTCCAGTCCCTTCATCATCTTTGTGGCCCTTTGCTGGGCTCAGCCGAATGAGTCCCAGTCTTGTCCTGGGGACCCCAGTCTGGACAGAGCACACAGACTGGCCTCAGCAGCCCTGAGCAGAGGGGAAGGATCACCTCCCTCGAGCTGCTGGCAAAACTCTTCCTAACGCAGCTCAGGGTGTTGTTGGCTGCCTTCAGTGTGAGGGTGCAATGCTGGCTCGTGGTGGCTAACTTCAAGCTTAGTTCTTGATTACCTTTCAGAGGCAGGCCCATTATTAGTTAAAGTCCAGCAGGCTTCTTTCTTTCATGTAGTGTAGCTTTTAAAAACAGAAGATTCGTGTCTGTACTGAATAGTCACAAGTACATGGCAGAGAGTCCCAGATCCAGCATTGTGGTTGGAAGTGTTTATGCTCACCTTTCCCCTTCCATGGTGATGTACAGACCATGTCAAATCATCTCCCTTGTTGCCTCATATTCTACCCAATTCCCAAATGTATTTCATGCAGAGATTTTAATGGGAGAAGTCTGAAGCCAGTTCTTTTCCTGCTCATACAAGTGTAGTCCTTTCATTCCACACCCCCGCCACATCCCATCAGTTTGTAGTCACAATAAAACTGCTGGACATGAGTGAAGAATGAGACCAGGATTTAGAATGCTTTCTCATCTCTTTTAGCCAAGGCGTGAGTTGTAGACTCATAAAATACAAGACCAGAAAGGGCTATTTTGTAATCCAGTCTGGCAGCTCTCTCTTAGTCCTGTGTCTTGCCCCAGCAGTTACACTATTCCAGAAAAGATTAAAACAGTTAATAATTCTAAAGTGTGTTCTTGATTTCAAAATTAAACCTTTGAAGCATCAACTTCAAGCCTTCTGTCACTTTTTTCTGATTACTCTGTTAGACTGAAGAGCTGAGCATTCAGTCTGAGCATTCCCCCAGCCTGGGAAGGAGTTTGCCTACTGTAGTCAGACCACCTCTTGATCTTTTTTTTTCTTTTTGGACAAGCTCTTTTGCTCGTAAGTCCTCATGGGGCATTTGGATTTGGGTTTTCTTGGGGTGCTATTGAGTGTTGAGCTATCAGAATCTCTGGGTGATGCTGATGAGCTCCAAGTGCACTATTTTGTGTGTGAAGCCAGGACTGTTTTTTCCCACGTGCATCATCTTGTACCTCCCTGTACAGAGTTTCCTCTGCCATTTTATTGCTCCATGACTGAGTCTTGTAAGGTCTTTCTATGGTTCTTTGCTACCTGCCCTTCTCTTTGTGTCAGTAATCTAGTAGGATTTGCAAGCTTTCTCACCTCACTGCTCATGTCCCTTTCCCTGTCATGTCACACTGTTTTTCTCTTTAACTGCTTGTTGGGCTTACTAGAAAAGCAGAAAGCCTAATGCTGGAATGAGTGCCTATTTTCATTTTTTAAATGAGACTTTGAAACATGAGTATCAATACAGATTAAGGGTATCTATCTTGTTAGCTAGAAGTACTAAAACCCTGATTTCTAATGAAATACTTGAGTAGCCATTTACAAGATTGCTTCCTTTTTTTGACTTTCTGTAAACTCAGTTCTTACCTGTTTGACTTGTTTTTAGAACTGGAGCCGAGTGTGTTCACCACACTAGTAAAGCAAAGCATGGATTGGAAACGGTAAGCTACAGAATACTCAGAAAGAGACAACAGCGTCTGTTTTGTCCTAGATTCTTTAAGTGGCAAGCATAAAAATGCCTTCAGGTAACTTTTTTTCCCTTTTCACTTGCATCACCTGCATGGAGACATCTGTGATTCCTGCTGTTCAAACTTAGCCATGGGATGACTTTTACCGGGTGCCAACACAGTACTACAGTATACAGGACTGTGCAGCTATGAATTCTAGGGGTGAGCTTAGCCTCTCAGAGCTGAACCTGAAGAATGTCCTGCCTTGTCTTCAAGACTCCAGTCCTCTTTTACCTCAGATGGCCCTTTGTGCAGAATTCCATGAATGGCCAACAGTGAGTGCCGACACCTTGAAACTGGCTTTGGTGCGAGTACTTGCTGCTCCCCACCATTATCCTTTCTCTGTGCAAATGGCCTTGCAGGCATATCCCTCTTCTTGAAACAGTGTCATGCATTTTCTTGCTATATTATCAGAAGGCAGATTCACGACAGGACTTCCAGAAGGATTGGCAGTTGCTTTCTAAACCCACTGTTCTCCAGAGACCTTGTCAGGAGGGTGTTATGGGTTTGTGTAGTGCGGTTTTCCTTGGTGGCAGGGGAGGGGGGCTGCAGAGGCAGCCCCTTTAAGAAGCTGCTGGAAGCTCCCCTGGCTCCAAAATGTCAGACCCGCCTGTGGGAGGGGAGTGACGGTGGTAGCGCCTCTGGGAGAACATATTTAAGAAGGGCAACCGGCAGTGGGGGTTGGGGAAACGTGGGAGGAACACCTCTGCCAATACTGGGGTCAGTGAAGAAGGAGGGGGAGGAGGGGGCGCCTGAGGAGGCTGATGGCTCTGCAGCCTGTGGTGAGATGGCAGGCTGTCGACCTGCAGCCCATGGAAGTGAACGGTGGAGCG
>VYZV01019335.1:1250-28029 GCA_013401275.1 Pandion haliaetus
CAGTGGTTTTTCAGATTTAAATTTGCTTTTATTTAATACACCAAAACCTCAAGAGCTTCTGAGGGTAGAAGGAATCAATTTTATTTGCTGATCAGCTCACTTCCCAACATACATCTGTTTTATATAAATGTTGCCTGTTACACTAGGACACATCCCATTTTCCAAGTGATGGGGTAGTAAGAGTCAAAAAGATGATTAAGAATGAATGGCTGTTCCCAGTCTGTGCTGGGCATGTGCTAGAAGAGTGGAGGTTAAATGCCTGGGGTCTGGGAGACTGGCTGGGGAATGAAATGAAAAGGCATTAGTTACTAATCCTAATTAGGATTACTAATTACTAATCTCCATCTAGACAGAGTCTGAGCTTTAATTTTCCGCTTCAGATTAATTTTAATATCAGAAGCTGGTATTTGTTTATTACTGGTGTTTGACTTTGGCAGGAGATAATGATCTTGAGTGTATGCTGAAGCTTTGATTTGCTGCCTTGAGGTCTGTCATAGGTGAAGGTGCAGTTCTCAACACATTTGTGCCTTGGCTTCTCAGAGCAAGGGAATAGTGCTGGTATTAAATTTAATGAAACATTTAAAGCTTGGGCCAGTTTAACAAACGTGACTGAAGAACTTTACTAGCTATTTTTAAATAAGTTTTAAATATAATAAAATCAAAGGAATGGACCTGGAAATGATCTTCCAAGAGTCCTCTTGATCCATAACTTGACTCAAACTGTACCTGACTGCTCAGTGTTGTCTCCATGGGCTCTTCTCTACAAGAGCTGCAAGTTTCCCACTTTCTTCCACAGCCCCTCCTTGGGTTTGGCTTCCAATATGCTGATCACTTATTATTGACTATTAAGGGGTGGTACCAATCCTCACCCAACCTCTCTTAAAAATTTTTCCTTACCTGGGATGTGTATAGGTAATTTGATGGTAGGGGACATGCTCTGCCTGTTGTCTCTCCTGTGACTAAAGCTATCACCCTGTGCTTCCCACACTGTGTGCATTCTTTTATTTCTGTGCAGTTTTTTGCTTTTTCTTTGCCCTGAATTTTGATATTAGGCAGACCATGTTCTGGCAGTGTTTGCTGAACGATGCCTTGATGTGTGATTAATGCCCTCAGGTGCTATAGTAATACAAATAATTAATGAAGGGCTCTTTAATTCTTCTTCATAATAAATGTTATGTGGCATGTTTGAAATACAGCTAAGATGGAGCCATGTGCACCAAAATAGGCATATCTACTTACAGTAACTTTGGTGTGTTAAAATGCACAGTTTTATTATCATCAACCTTCTATGCCCTGCAGGCATTTGAAATCATACCATCCTGAGCAGGAATGGGAAATTAAAAGTTGCCAAACAGGAGCTTCCCTCATGACAGAAGCCTCCTTCATGCCAGAAGCCTGAGTTGTAATATTGTGAGGGCTTCACAGTGCCTCTCTGTTCTTCTGGTCACTGGTCTTAAGTTAACATGCTTGTTCTCCCAACTTCTTCAAAAGTTAAGCATGTACTTCCTGTATGTTCATTCGCCTATGCTGAAACCAGCATGTGGGGATTTTTGTTAATTGCTCTGGCTTCAAGCTGTGTTTCAGCAGCCTTGTTACTGAAGCAGCAAAGCACCTGGTGTCATAATAAAATACAGAGCAAGTAAGTTAAGGTGTTTTTTTCTATGTACTTTCAAACTCTTATGATAAAAGCTGATGTAGGTACGGTCCCAAGCCAGTGCTTAGAGGGACTGTTGCGGAGTGCCAAACCTAGCAAGGCTACTTGATTTATTTATTTATATGTGTAAGGCTTGGGAAAGCTTTTGCAGCTACAGGTTTCTCGAGTCTCTTTCCTCCTCAGTGTGTGAGCAGGTCATGCCAAACTGTTATGGCTTGCATAGATAAGAGAGATTATTTCCCTATCCCCAGTAAATAATGCTTCAATTACAGCAGTGCTGGTATGGTGTGGTACTCTGCATCTTTCACTTTAGCTTATGTTCAACATGAACATCTGGCTAGTTCAGTGTGTGTTAGAGCAGGGTAACTGCTGGGGTATTATAATCCGTGGCAATGGTTGGAGTGTGGAAGAAGAAGCAAGAAAGATCATGTTGCAAAAACTTATTACCTTCGTGAGGAAGGTTGGACTGGGTGCGTTGACTGAAGGGTACCATCAGAGACAGGGAGATATAGCAGAGTTGTCCTTTACTTGTGAGGTATCCAGGGCTCTGTTTCTCCTTGAATGTCCCCCATATTTTTGTTCGTTTTGTCTGTTAACATTTTAAAAAGAACAGAAACATCATCTGACACATCAGACTGTTGTAGCTCGTGGTGTGACCTGGAGGATCCCACAACTGCCCTGCGCCATACTGGGGAATGGGACAGGCATGTGGTTTGCCTTGTTCCAGGGGAGTACAAAGGCATTGTCTTGGCTAAGGTGCCCTGCTGAGAAGCAACACAAGTTACAGCAGGTTGCTTCTGGGCCCTTAGTACCCTTCTTTTATTTTGTCCTTCAACTCAGGTATACAGCATGTGTTTATTTTTCTTTAGCTCCTGGAGAAAACAAACACCAGAGTCCAAAAAAGACATGATTTTCTAATCTCCCATAAAAAGTCTATGGAAATTTGAAAGGAAAGGAAGATGATAGTATCGCCTGCACTGAGACGGCAATTATGGGTCCTGGGAGGAAGTGTATAAAGCCTTATTGAGTGGAGATAGCTGAGATGGCTGCAGGGGCCTGCATGGTATGAGGAAAAGGCTGGAGGAAACCCTTATCAGACCTGTTATCCTGTCTCTGTCATTCCCATACAGATTAATGAGCTCCAGGATGCCCTCAGCCATGTTCAGACCAGGGTCTGTTTATCCCAAAATAGAAGGTGCTGTCTTGTGCCAGAGTGTCATATTCCCAGGCCAGCAGCACCATTGTGTTTTATTACTCCATTGTATTCAGGGGTTACATCTAAACTTTTCCTCTTAGCTCCTTAATCGCTGTTTTGATGAATGAGCTCCATGAGAAAAGCTGCTGCGGCCATTGCTGTCGCTGCCGAGGACTCAGTATGGATCAAAATGGTTGCTCTGCACTTGCTGAGGCTTGGCTTCGTAATTGTTCTTGCGCCAGCTCTAGGTAAAGCAAGGGGGGGGTCCTACCCTTCCCCACACAAAAGCAGGAGGAAAGAGTGGGATGGACAGGAGCAGAGCAGCTGCGTTTGTTCTTGTCTCAACAGCAGTGTGAGGCTGCTCTGCCCTGTCAAGCTGTCTTGAAGCACATTTGTGGGATGGCACCGGAGAGGGTGAAAGCCAGATTCATGTGTTTGGGAACATCCCCTGCCCTCTTGAACCCCCGTGTAGCCAGCTGTCCTTGCCACTCCGGTGCAATGCTGCTCAGAGTCTGACAGAAGCACCATGAATCTGCAGTCATTAATGCTGCAGGACGTGCGGTTCCCTCTGAAGGCTCCTGACTGCTCTGCCATTTCCCTGGTGCAATCCTAGGGAATTATCCATATCTCTGACAAGAGAATAGGTTACTAATGCACCAACACAGCTGTTTTGACACTTTTGATGAATAACGTTCAATACTATTAATTGGAACAATTGCTTTTCATTTAACTAAATCACTAGAATTGCTAAACTAAATTGAAATGGAATGTAATTTTGCCTCGCTCTCCTTTAATATGGGCCTCTAAATGTCTTCTCCCTGAAGAATTAGTAACTTAATCACCTAACAGTGATAACTGTTTCATAGCCCTCAGCTGGAAGGCTTTCCTGCTAAGCAGTATTGCATGGGAGTAGAGTGTTATAACAGGGAACAAATCCCATCTCTTTCCTTTCTCCCCCTCTCTGCTACAATATTAATCATATTAAAAATGATTCTCTTCCTCTTCTCTGTTCCAGCGAGATCTTTATAGATGATCATAATTTCACCCCCCTCCTTTTTGAATTGTATCAATCACTTGGTATGTCTAACAGGGTGCACAACAATTACATCTGTCTATTGTGTTAAAGATGGATTTTTGCTGTCAATGACTAGGAGATGGGCTCTTGTTCATTTTTGAATGAACTCATCATCCAGTGCACACTACGCAAACACCATAGCATGACGTGGTCACCACATTGACCAAAAAACTTAAAGATGTGACTGTATGGCAAATGTTTAGCTGCTCCTACTTTATTTATTTATTTATTAAAAAAAAAGATTGTGGTATAAATAAAAATAGCCTGAAATGTATTTGTATTACCTTAAATTTATTTGGCTTTGTAACTTAGCTAAAGAGCATGTCCTCTGACCAGGAGTTTCTGTAATCTCAAGACAAAACTTGTTAGACAAAAGAGAGTTGCAATTCAGAAGGGAAGCCTTCTGCTAATGGGTAACACTTTTATGGTTCTTATTTTATTGCATTAATAAGTTGAGCTGCTTGTCCACACAAGTCCATTTTACTGCTGGGAAAATGGAAATCCAGAAGTTAAACACTTTACCTAAGTTATGCAGAAAATTACTGCCAAAACTTGGTTTACTAATTAATTGTTTTGTTCTCTTCCCTTTAAATTTGCACTTGCTTTTTTTCCCTCTCAGTGATTATTTTAAGTTTTTGTTGTGGTTTAACCCCAGCCAGCAACTAAGCACCACGCAGCCGCTCACCCACTTCCCCCCCACACCCAGTGGGATGGGGGAGAAAATTGGGAAAAGAAGTAAAACTCGTGGGCTGAGATAAGAACGGTTTAATAGAACAGAAAAGAAGAAACTAATAATGATAACACTAATGAAATGACAACAGTAATAATAAAAGGGTTGGAATATACAAGTGATGCACAACGCAATTGCTCACCACCCGCTGACCGACGCACCTGGAAGTCCCCGATCGGCGATGCCCCCCCCAGTTCCTAAAACGTCATATGGTATGGAATAGTCCGTTGGCCACTTTGGGTCAGCTGCCCTGACTGTGTTCCCTCCCAGCTTCTTGTGCCCCTGCCGCTTTCTTGCTGGCTGGGCATCAAAGGCTGAAAAACCTTGACTTTAGACTGAACATTACTGAGCAACAACTGAAAACATCAGTGCGTTATCAACAGTCCTCTCATACCTAGCTCAAAAACATAGCACTGTACCAGCTACTAGGAAGACAATTATCTCTATCCCAGCTGAAACCAGGACAGTTTTGCACACCAACTTCTTGAGTTTGTTCAGAGACAGGGAGACAGGAAGAGATACAAAGCTGAATGTTACTATTACGCAAATTTACTGAGATCTCATTAGTAATAATGTTGTTCCATTGGAATAGTTCTTAGTAGGTTTGTAATTGAAAAAGCCCAGAATCTGGAGGTTTCTGTTTATGCATAAGGCAGGTAGATGGATGCCAAGCTTTCTCACGCTGCTTTATGCTGCTTTCAGAAGACACCCTGCACTTCATGCAGACCTTGTTGCTGAGACATGTCCACTAGAGCTAGACTGCCCTCTCTTAACATAAGCAAATGCATGCTGACTTTTGGTTATTGCCAGCTTGGGCAGGACTGCCAGTGAGAGTCCTCTGAGCCTTTTGTCACAGAGCCTCCTTCCTGGCCAGATGCATTGGGCCTTACGCTGCATCCTCCGTAGATCCATCATTTTGCAACCCTTTTGGTTAGCTTACTATACATAGGATCCATTTGTTTGAAGCTTGCTGACACCCCCAGAAAGCTAAGGCAAATTAAATAAAATTCAAATGGATATAATTTGGAGCATGCTAGATCCTCATTTAGACTTTGCTTTTTTGGATGGGGTGGAACAAAGTGGTCTTCGTTGCAGATTAATATGCCCACCTGTTTTTTGGGTTACAGTTAATTCATTCAAATCTGCTGCTGGGTTTTTGCCAACATTTCCCATCCACAATTCTGAACTATTGATGGCAAAAGGCATTTCCTAAAATACAGGGCTATGGAGATTTCTGCATGGTTCAAGGCTGTTGATGTCTGAGGATGAGATTCTCTACATGCACTACCACTGTAATTTAACCTATACCTATGTATGTCCCAATCACATTCCACTGAATCCAAAAGGTGATTTTAGTTAATAAATCTGGCAAATTTATCTCCCTTTAATGAATGATGCATGGAACTGTGATGTTTCCGAAGTGCTTGAACACTTTCTCTCTCTAAAAAAAGTTCAGGGTTTTATAGCTAAATACCTTGGTATAATCTTGTTATGAATTCTTATTTTTCAATGTACATACCTGAAAGTCTTCTGAATCTCTAGTGTTTCAGTTTTCTGTCATGTAAATGGTTGATTTACTTCACTAGATATTGGTTCTTTTCCCTGTCTGAATGACTCTCTAAAAAAATTAAGAATACCATGGACTCTGTTCACAAATTTCTGGTGAATACCTATAGTTGTATTATCTGTGAACAATTAAAAAGGGTGCTTCAAAGTGGATTTGGTGTAAATATTCAGTAACGTTAAAGAATGAATGCTAGATTAAGTAACCTAACAGAAAAATGTGGAGAAACAGCTACAATATCAGGTGCTTATGTTAATCAAACTGCTGGAACTCCTTTTGCTGATGTTGTTTCCGTCTTAGTGGAGTTGGATGAACAGATCATCGCTGCTGTGGAATAAAGACTTGTTACGTTGCTTTACTGTCTGCAGGACAGAACTGCACATCAGTTATGCAACTGGGTATCCAATTAATCTAAAATAGTATTTCTGTCCTGCTTTTAACACTGTTATGCTGTGCTCTTGTAGTCTGTTTATACATGTGCTGAGCTTTCCTGCTGTGCTATACAATATGCTGTAGTCCTAAGCATTATTTTAGAGAGGGAATCGTAGCTAGAGATGGTGTAAGGAGAAAGCTCACTGAAGCCTGAAATTCTTCTGCATATGGCAGTGATTTACAGAGATTCATTGACTCACAGTCTGGCCACTCAGAAGGTATTTCTAAACATAACTTAGTTTAGAACAGTGTCTGGGAGGGGAAGGGGAAGTGTGATAAAGCAAATGATGGAAACTTGCAGCTAGAAGTGTTTTGGCAGCTGAGGCCTGGAGTGGTGCTGCTTGAAAGATGAGCACTCTGTGAATTGAGGGCATCTCAGGAGAAGTAAATCTGCCTTCTCCAACGCAGACTGAGCGCTGGCCCAAAGACCCCGGGTAAATAAGAATCAAACTTCACTACAGGACATTTATGTGGTCATGATTTATTGGTGCTCTCAAAGCCTTTGAACCTTTGCAGCCCTTTGGGGGAAATGGTGTGTTACAGGGGCTTAAATAAATAAATAAAAAATAAGAAGAAATACATGCCTATAGCTACAGGAAAAACCTCTTGTGCCATTTGTTCCAAAAGCCTTGACACGTTCAGGGCTTTTTCCTGAATTTGATTTTTTTTTTTTTTTTTTTTAGGATTTTGGTCAGTCAGCCAGTGCTGTAGGAAATAAAACAACTCTTTGACAGATTCTTGTTTTTCAGTCCCTTTCCCAGCAACTTCCCCCTCTGGTAAAGTGAACCGAGCTGCAGGATTCTGATGGAAAAATCAAACAAACCTGCCGAGCGTGGCTGAGAAGTAATAGAAAACTACTTGGATCTCAAGGCCCTGCCAGTATAAGTTTAACGCAGTGTTGTTCCTTCACCAGATGTCAAATATCCTTTTCCATTTTCTGCGATGTATCATGTCCTTGATTCATCCTCCTGTGAACAGCCTTTGGTGTTGACTGCTTGGGATGTAGCAGTTACCTCTGTGGAGACATTCTAGCCCTCTGTACAACCCACTTTTCTGTCCTGCATGCATTTCTATAATGTATCTTACAATATAAATGACACAAACATAGCCCACGCTCAAACCTTATGATTTTTCAGTTCTGGTGAAGGAAAACAGTAACAAAAGGCAAAAATTGTCATAGTCTCTTCTATGGAAACCTTGGCTTTGCTGTAGTATATTGGGATTTGACATAAGTTTGTTTTATTGGAAGGGAGTTTGCATCTCCTTTGTAACATATTGCAGCCAGTTATACTACACAAACTGTGAGGTACCCTTGAAGCTGGGCTTTTCCATGTGGAAAGCTATAACGCAGGGAAGCTAAAAGGTAAGTTACATCTGCCACTAGGAAGTTATTTGTGTCGTGGCTTGTTGGTGACTAGAATGGGAAACACGCGTGTTCTGGTGTGGGTGACACATCTGGTTTGAAATGTTTACTTGTGGATCATTATTAAGAAAAACTAACTTCTTCTTTAAGGAGTGTTGGGATTCTTGATGATGGTTTTTGGAAATGATTTCTGTATCATATAATATTGAGAAGTAGTATCATTTTCCCTCATTCTATCCCTCTCCCTTTCTACACTGATAAAGTTTTGGGGAATAAGATTTGAATTTGATGGAAAGAAATTCAGTGGAAAACAAACAAACAGGCCTCTTGGAAATAGTTACCTGTTCCTTGGCTGCCTTCCTTTGACCCATCAGAGAGAATTTAAACTGCACCAGAAAAGATTTGTAATTTCAGGAAACCATGTGGGTATAAAGCTGGTATAAGGATGACTGCGTGAACGGGCCTGTTTCTGTTGGGAAGCGGTGAGCGAGGTCAGCTGTTCTGCATAAAAAGTTGCAACTTTGCAACTCCATCTCTCCTCTGGTACTATTAGTCTGAGGTTACTGAAAGTCTGAACATACCTGAGAATACTTTTCTCCCTGAAGTCTAGAGGAAATTAAGGATGAGCCAAGGCTCATAATATTTTATAATAGTAACTATAATTTAATTCTTAGAGGTTGTTTCCAGCGTCTGCAGTCCAGAGGCAGAGTGTGACAGGGATTGGCAGGTGTGGCAAGTAATTCTGATCGTCCTGTAACTCCAGAATGTACTTTGTCTTTCACAGGTACATCCTGTAGGACAATATACACAGGAGAGGGGGCTGGGATGGAAATGTATTGCTACCACTTTGTGATATGCCAGTGTTGTGGTTTAATCCCAGCTGGCAATTAAGCCCCACACAGCCGCTTGCTCACTCCTCCCTGGTGGGATGGGAGAGAGAATCAGAAGAGTAAAAATGAGAAAACTCGTGGGTTGAGATAAAGACAGTTTAATAGGTAAAGCAAAAGCCATGCAAGCCAAGCAAAGCAAGGAATTAATTCACCACTTCCCATGGGCAGGCAGGTGTTCAGCCATCTCCAGGAAAGCAGAGCTCCATCACGTGTAATGGTTACTTGGGAAGACAAACGCTGTCATTCCGAACATGCCCCCCTTCCTCCTTCTTCCCCTAGCTCTATATGCTGAGCATGACATCCTATGGCCTGGAATATCCCTTGGGTCAGTTGGGGTCAGCTGTCCCGGCTGTGTCCCCTCGCAACTTCTTGTGCCACCCCAGCCTCCTCGCTGGTGGGGTGGGGTGAGGAGCAGAAAAGGCCTTGACTTTGTGTAAGCACTGCTCAGCAGTAACCAAATCATCCCTGTGTTATCAACACTGTTTTCAGCACAAATCCAAAACATTGTCCCATACTAGCTACTATGAACAAAATTAACCCTTCCAAAACCAGCACAGCCAGCATAGCTGTTTCCAGACTTACGTTTGTCAGAGTTTGTGGGCAAGCAGTAACTGTGGAAGATGGGTGGTTAAGACAGGGAAATGTTCATCTTTGCTCTCAGTCCCTCCCCTCCTTAGCCTCCTTTTCATTGCTAGTTTCCTGGTGGTTATTTCCAACTTTAATCCCTGTTAACCTTGGGAGACTGTTTTGTTTACCGTGCCCTCAACATTGCAGAGAATTCTACTTGCTTGTGCTCATTCAGGGTGGAGCAAAGGCACTTTGCATAGAATGAGGAGCTTTAATATTATTCTGGATATAATTTTAGATATATTTGTAAACAGAATTTTGAGAACAGTTTGCAAACTTTTAAGAAAAATGGTAGAACAGCTGAGGTTATGGGAGGTAACAGGGAGACATTCTTCATGTGTAAGTGGCTCAGCATGGTTCCCATATCGACTCTGTTCTATGCTGCTGCCAGGTATCTTCCTCACCGTGGTTTCTCAACCCTTGCTGTGTTCTGCCTTCTCTAATTCTTTCAAAAAGTTGATAGTGGATGTCAGTGTGGCTGGCTGCCTCTTCCAAGGGAGGCGAAGGTGTCTGTGTGCGTTACGGACGGGATGTAGTTGACTCGTAGTAGTATATGCGGTCATGAGGCTAGGCATGGCTGTAAGCTCTGTTACTAGTCTTTAATTTCTGAACCTGAGAGACCCTCCCCAGTGCACTGTTCTGGAGCACAATCCCCTTGTCCTCAGAACAAGAGTGCGTGCCGGCAGTTAATGAGAAACGCTGGAAGCTGGGTCCCAAGAGATTATTAAACCCCACGAGCCAATTAAAAGGAGTGTAATTACACAGCAGGGACAAGTTGTTAAACAAGCTAGAGGTTATTGTCCTTCAAGTCAATGTACTGGAACAGCCAAGAAAAGCTTACCAGGGAATCACTGGCAGGGCAGTTTTGCCTGGCCTAAGGTTTCTTTTGGGGAAGCTCTGGAGCTGGGTGGGGAGGAGTGGGCTAATGTGGCATTCTGCTTTTTGTCTGTGTTTCTAGGTGATAAGTGCTTAGAGCAGAGAGATCTGGAAAGCAACTGCCATGTTGGTAATCTGAGGTGCCTCTAGACTGGTGTGTGAAAAGTGTAAGCTGAAGTGCTTCCCTAGGCATGAATCATTCCTTGTGTGGAGAGAGGGGTATGGGCAGATCACGGGATCCGGGAAACCCAGTGTGTGGTTGGCACAAGCTGGGATGTGTCTGAGGGTATTGCATTGTGCTCAGCCAAGCTCGGAGAGAAACTTCATGGCCAAAGCAGACACAGGGATAATTTGTGGTGACTGATGAATTCTGTGCTTTTATCTGCTCAGGGGTGTCTGCAGACTTGCAGCATGATGATATCACTGTTGTTGAAGAGGCTTGATTTAACTTTTTTAGCTTGGCTTGAGCACAGGGAATAAGGAGTTTGGTATTAGCAGCATTGGTTACTGGTGTTGGAGGAAATGAGTCACACCCCACTTTTTCTGTTCTGTGTTTATCCCATCACAGGTGTGTGTAAACCTAAATCTACCTCATCCTGCTTGTAGTGGTCTTTACTTGATATGGATCTTGGGAAGCTTCTGTGTGTACCTTCAGCTAGTGGAGGAATTAGCTGAAAACATTAATTGACTGTCAGTCCCGTGTGTCCTGACCACTAGGTGACATCACACACTCAGCGTATTTTGTGAGCACTTCCAGTAGGAATGTTTCACACCAGACCTGCAAACTTGGTTTTGCTTATGCAATGCACAAGTCCATTTTCAGCCATGTTTGTACTTGAACTCCATGCGATACTAAAAGAACTAAAGTATGCATGTTTTAGCACATAACAAATGAATTTTCTGAAAATGAGAAGGTTTGCTTTGGTAGAAATTGAAACCATTCTGTTCCATTATCAGTCAAACTGTTCAATTAGTGGAAAACTTCAGAAATACTGCATGGTTTTGGCTGTGTTCTGTTCTCAGATGCTCGCCTGTGTTACCTGTGGCTGCTAAAATCCTCTTTTTGTCAAGATGGCTGTAAACAATAGCATTTAAAATGCCCATTGAAGGGAAAGGGTGAGGCCAAGACTTACAGCTCCTCTTACAATGTCAGAGTAGCTATAGGATTTTAAAATTCATTTTTTACCATGCCATAGGGCACGTTTGTTTGTCTGTGTGTTCAGGCTTCAGCCTGTAGTTAGGAAAATAAATTCAAACTTACCTTTAAAGCAAATGTCTCCAAAGGGCAGAAGGGTCACTCAGCTGTGAAAAGTGACAACTTGGGGGCCAAATTCAGCCTGGGGAAAGCACATGCAATGCTAGTAACATCCAGGGATTGACTGGGTCCACTGTATTTCTTTTTTCCAGCATTCTGGCTGAAAAAATAGCTCCCCTGTTGGTGGAAAATCCCCATGGATCAGCTTCTCGGTCAAGGTCAAATCCCCATCTTTTGTACTTTTCTTGGCCATTATTTCAGGTGATAGATGCGCTATTGACTGGCAGCAATGACAGAGCTTGGAATGATGGGGGAACTGAGGCATATTCAACACACTGGCACACTGCTAACTCATGCTAATGTTCAATAATCCTATCCTGCTGCTACACTCTAATGGCTGTGGGCTTGATAGAGCCCCCTCATTGAACTGGTGTATTTCTTATGGGCCTGCCCGCCCATCCTTCATGAATTTTTATTAAACAAAACTGTAAGCGGATTGATTTTGTACTCCTTTATTGCATTTTTATTTAATTCCTTTCAATGGTGGAGGCTCCATCATGTTATCTTGACGTAAATCATGCTGGGGCAGCATGCCAAAAAAATAAAAAGACTACAGGATCATACTTGCATCCAGCGTAAATTTTACTCGTATAACCTTTATTAGCGTAGATGCATTGATTTTTCTCAACTCTCCCCTTCCCCTCCCCATCCCTCCTTTTGGTTAGACTTAGGTCAAAACCTGACAGCTCTCCTTTTAAATAGAGGAGGACAGACTCTTATTTTTCCTGTTTAATAATAAAAAGATAAAAGTAGTTTAGGTTGATTAAACAAGACTTTTTTGGTTTTTTTTTTTGTCTTTAATGCACAGCTGAGCTGAGAAAGTACTTGTAATGTCAATAGCATCATGGGTAGTTACAACTGTGTTGACGGTGGGATTGTGGTAGGAGCAGCATTCTGGAGAACAGCGAGAAGAGGTTTGCTCTCATGCCATCTCTTGTTGTGTGTGTGTATGTGGTGGTTTGGTTTTCCTTCCCTTCTCATGGGAAATCTGCATCAGTACAGAGCAGTATTTTCTGTCCTGAATTCCTTTGTGCTGCTTCTCGCCATCTTTGTGGGGTCTTGGTTTATGACTGAAGTTGTCAGCAATAATAATTAATCATCTTTTAAGATACCTGAACAGGGACCTCCTGTCTTCCGAACTGACCTTTGTGCCTTCCCACTCAAGTCCATTAAAAAATTAGTTTGAACACTCTTCATAAATGCACCATGTATATGTAGCTTTCTATAAAATAGAGTTGGTAGATAAACAAGGCACCAGTAGGTGGCATGCGAGAATATATAGCATAGTTCCAGTTGTCCTTTGGGTGGAATTGCTAACAATTTTTAAAACAGACAATGTCTCCCATAACACCTTTTTGATGCACTGCCACTCCAGTGCACTGCAGGATGGGCTTCACCGTCCATTGACTTCATCGTGTACTTTGACTATGGATAACAAAGCACAGGGTTTAAAGCTGGTCTCAAAGTAGCTTGTGCTGCAGCGTGACGTCTCTTTCTGCCCCTTGTTTCTGGTTGGTTGTTGTCATGCGTGTTCCTAATCTAGAAGCAATACCAGGCAGGATTCATATTGCTTCTTTAAGCTATAGGTGCTTGAAACAGTGGCACAACATAAAACATGGTAAAAACAAGAGTAAAAGGCAGATAAAATATCTTTCTCCTGACTGATGTATGTCCTGACCCTGCCCAGCATATGCTTTTGATATGCTAAAACCAAAGTCTTCTGCTTTTCAAATTGCCCTTGCTGTCGATGGAAACGTGGGAGTTAGTATTGTCTTGCAGAACTAGACGTCTTGATTTCCACAGTGGCTGCTTTGTGTGGCAAAAGGCCAGTTTCTCCACTGAACCATGGTGCTCTAATATGACTCCTGAATTTCTGGGTTTGTGTAGAGAGCAATATTATGCTCTGTTCTGGCAAATGCTGCTCTGCAAGGCTGTTACAGCAGAGCTGCAGCAATCCCTGTTGAGGAATCCTGGGCTGAGCAAGCAGGTGCCAATACACTGTGGGAAGAGGGAAGGATGCTGATGTGACAACTGAGATGGTCCCTCCCCTGCGCACATCATATGGGAGAGGGTGAGCGCTTCCTTGCTCAGCCCTGCTGTCTCCTACTGTGACTGCAGCCCCACTGACCTGGGCAATAAGCAGCAAGGGTAAGGGATGCTCTTCAGTGCTCATGTTTTTCTGTTCACCAGCTTACTATGGTGGTTGGCCAAAGTGGACTTGGATGCCTAAGTATCAAACCTGGGTGAACTAAGCCAATGAGGAATTTTTAATTAAAGATAAAACATGGCAGAGTTATGGCAAAATGGAGATAACTGTGTTTTTAACTGTTTGCAGATAATATCAGAAACGTAACTGATTTTTTGGAACTGGTTTTATCCCTCTTCCCAGAGAAACTATTTTTTGTTTAAAAATTCATAGGGAGTTTTGTTTTTAAATTACTGTAGTAATGCAATGACAGTGAAGGTAAGACAGTGAAAAACTGCTGCTGTTGGCTTACAGCAAGAAGTATTTTGACATGCATTTTTGGTGGATTACTTCTGATGATGTCCCAGACAAAAAACAATTGAAATGGAAGCAGAAGGTCCTTCCTTGGCTTACCTGAGTTGACATTACTTGGCTGTTTTGACTTAACATTCAGTAGCCTAGAGATGGGCTTCTGGCCCAAACTATGTTGTAGCAGAGAGAGTCTGTCAGTGAAACAAGGCACAATCATCAGAGAAGCATTTTATTGCTCAGTTTCTTCCGCCTTAGCTTAAACTAAAAAATAAAACATTTGAAAACTAGTAATTTGTATGTCTAAGTTCTTCACTAGTACTTATTAGTTTATTTTATCACTGTGCTAGTAATTGCTAGTCATGGTTGCCATGGGGGGCACTTGTTCAGAAACAAGAAGTGTGTTCCTGCCCTGAAAGTACAAATAGTTTAAATGTAGGGTAAGAACAAGTAGGTGATTCACTGGGGAAGAAACATTGAATAAGTACAATTTGGTGATGTTATGGCTACACACCTCATTCTCAGAAATCATTGAACATTCACTGTTCTTTTTAACATAGCTAGAGTCTAAAAGTGTTTAACCACTTTCTTAATTCAGTTATACATTAGTCCCTTATTGTTCTTTAGCTCTCAGTGCTACCAGTTTATTTTCCCATATAAACTTGATACGAGTATTCAGGTTAAAGGAGGACTGAAATGGCTAAGTAAGGCAGCTACTCTGTATTAAGGGATGTCTAAAAGAAAAATACTCAGAAGAAAGCAAGGGGCTCTTCAGATTCTGCTGGTTTATCTTGTCCTGTCTAGTCCTTGCAATAGATACATTCAAGATCCTTGTGCAAACAGATCAATTTGTGGCTGAATTCTGCAGGGGGCTATTCATTTTGAAATATATAATGACCAATAGTTTGTAAATATTTCTGGATCAATTTATTGATAGAGAGAAACAGGTAAAATGCTTTTTTTTTTTGGGGGGGGAGGGGGGCAGGGAGAAATGGTGAGACCTGTCCTTTGGCTAGTAATTGGTCCAGGGACAAAAATAGTCTATCAGAGTGGGGTTAATGTACTAGTTGTTTGTGGTGGCTAAGAAGAGAGTGTTTCTTACAGGAACCACAGTATTAATCAGAAAACAAAAATGGCAATCTAGAAAGCTAATGACATTCCAGTTGATTTGATTATAACATAATGATTGTTTAAAACTGTCATTTCTAATTTTGTTAAAAGAAATAACATGAGTTAGATCCATAGCTTAGTGATCTAGGAAGAATATTTGAAATGTCAAGGAGAAAACTCTCAGGCCATTAGAGATGCTCTGCATTTAGTGGATGTTTGGGAAGAGGAAATGGATTGCCTCCCTCGTGCTAACTTAGCATAGAGGGACTCAGATTGTCTTGACCTTTTCTCAACCTTGTATGCTCGAGTTTTAGAAAGAATTTGCTGGTTTTGCCCTGTGAAGGGGGGAACAATAAATTGCTGGCTTGGGAGGGGGAAAAGGAATATTTATAATAGTCAAAGTTGTGCCTGGAGAAAGAGGTGTGATGTGGCTGTTTGCTTGTGCTGACTTGGTTCACCTTTAGTAAGTCACGTCATGTGTTCAAGCACTTTTTTAATTAAAAAGCCCACAAATTGAACTGTTTTGTCCCTCAGTCTTGTGAGATTTAGGAATGTTTTTTAGTACTTTTGTGATGTTGAAGACAATATATCATATGGAAATGAAGCTACAGCTATCCAAAATGTTAAGGTTTAAAATGAGCCTTTTTGGTTTGAATGGCTTTTAAAATTGTTAGGGTTTTTTTTCCTTTCTTCTGTATGGCAAGCCAGCAGAAGTACCTACAGGGACTACTGTTTCTCTAATCTGAGACATCTAATTGGCATTGAAGTCTGTGACTGTTTTGGGATGCAGGCCAATGTGGGCGTACTGATAGAAGTTTACAATTTTGGAAAAAGTTTGTGGGCACATAGTGTCTTTCCATGGAGGTGGAACTGTTGCCTTGTCAGCAGGCTCAAAAAAGGCAGAAAGGTGAAGGTAGAGATATTATTTCTGTAGAGGAAAAGCAGCAAATTGTAATAGGCAAGGTTGCACGTGCCTCCCAACATTTATGGAGTGTTTTTGCTACATGTGAGATTTAGACCTCCCAGACCCCAGTCTCTCATGTTAACATAGATTATATCTATTATATCAGTGGATTGACTTGAATTTTGAAACTCTTTGCCTGTATCTTGTCTCTCTGTCTCTGTCTTAGAGTCTTTCTTGCCATATAATCCCACAGTCTGGCAAGCTCCATAATAAGTGCAGATAGATGAGTGTGTGTACATCTCCATTAACATGACTGTGCAGGCTAATGATGGGGACCTCCTGCTGCTCTCCGCTTGTTTTCTGTTGATTGTTATGTAATGTTCGGCAGCGGGAGGTAAATTCCTCTCCAATTTTGAGACCCGTTGCAGCATGCAAACCCCACTGTGAGAAGTCACGGTGATTGAGCTTTCGAATCAAGTCCCATGCTGATAACTATAAATCAGGCCTATTATACACTCCGACCGACAGCCGGAAACCTTCCGTACTGCATGTGGCACAGCAGAGTCTTGGAGCTGCACCGGAGTTTGTTTTGTAACTGTGAACACTTGAGTCTTTGAAAGGTTGTGATTTAAATTTGGTGGGATGTTTGTGTTCATTCAGATAAAGGCCCAAGGTTGCTCTGGATGCCGAAGGTCAAGCTGATGCTCAGGGTGTGCCTTTGAAGACTTGCTCCTGCCTCTGCACGCTGTGCTGCAGGATCACAGGGGTTGAAGTGAAGGAGCTGTTTCAGTGATGGAGTTTGTTCCAGCTGCTCTTCAGTCATCTTTGCCAGGCAGGACTCTGATCTGTGGCTTAGGAGGATGCTCTGAATAAGCTGTGTTCTGCATTTTTGTGGGGCTAAAGTGATACTTATGGGGTAATGGGGTAATTTGGGCCAAGGTTGTAGGTATGCAAAAGCAGGAGAGAATGCCAGGAGCCTTCCCAAGCCCTTTCAGCACAGGCTGTAAAAACCCTTTGCGAGTACAGCAAATCTAGAAGTTTAATGTTACTGGTCCTTCCTCCAGAGCAACGAGTCGGGTTAGGGCTGAGTGCATATGGGGCAGTAAGACACAATCTAAAACAGCTGGGTTGCGTCATTGCAAGAATTATCAGGTGAAATTCTGTAGTCTTTGGTTATGCAGGGAGAGAACTTGGATGTTTCTAGGGCTATTTTCATAGATTTCAAATCTTCCATCTTCTTGGGCATGTTTTCACTTGTTCCTTGTCTCAGTTGCCTTGTCAGTGTTTACTGAATAAGAACATAAAAACCATTTCAACACAGTGTGTGGAAAAGAGGCATTTCTGTGAGTTTCAAAACTTCTCTCAGTGTCAAGTTGCCTGCTGTAAGCACATGGGAAGCAGGAGGATTTCTATTGACTACCTACTGCTGTTTTAAACTCTAGGAAAATAATCTTATTAGAACCTAAGCACTTCATTTCTACTGCTGCAGTTATTAGCCTTAGTAGTATATAGGATAACTCTTTGTTGTTATGAATGCCAGGCAACTCTTCTCTCTGTGCCCAGGCTAAGCAGATGGATGAACTCAATACAACTTCAGCTGCCCAGCTCCGTCTCTTAGCTCCTGCAGGAGTAGGTACAGAGCTTCCAGGTTCAATTCTTAATGCTGCAGCCGGAAGCTACAACTATTTTTGGCTTTGTGGAGTCTAGAGAGGGGTTTTGTCTGAGGAAGGACGGAATGTACATTAAAAAAGAAAAGCAGTCAGGATTTTTGCCCCTTGGGAAGTAGCATTTCCTAATGTGCTATTGGCTTGGAGTTCTTGCACTTTTCCGACTTCACTGTTGTACTGCTGAACCTTGCAACGTTGTTATAAAGCTTCATTAATTTATAGAGTACCTTGAAAATGTATGGCCAGGTTCTCAGCTGGTGTAATCTGGCATGACTCCATTGAACTGAGCAGACCCACGCTGAGGTATAAAACCTGGGAATTTGGCTTGTGAATGCTCTTGCTAAGTAGGATTATGTGCACAGGACAAGTCCTAGATGAAGGCTATATTCAGCTCTCTTACAAAAGGAGCTGGCCACAAAGTAGATCCAACTAGTTAAGTGACAGGCCCCCGGTATAAAACTTGTGGTTTATCCCTTTTTAATAGTCAAAGATTAGCAAGCATCCAGGTAGAGATATATGGTCAAGACAGCATCTGATGGGCTAATGATGAATGGGAGCTTGAGAGAGGCTTCAGATTAGTCTCACATGCATAAATATCACATGTGGGTGACAAGGACACTGGAGGTCACTGAATTGTATTTGTGCTCATTCATGGCCTTTATAAACTCTCTATTACTTGAGCATGTTCCCTCCAGGATAAAAGGAAGCATGGTCAGATGTCATTACAGTCAGAAACCTTTTCCTCATGACATTAGTTTTGCAAACCTGTTGTAATATGCGTTAGTTCTGTGGAGTGCATGGTATATGAATAGGTATTTAAAATATTTATGTGTTCCCATTATTCCCTTTTCCTTTCTCATTTCATGTTCCTTCCAACTCTTTCCATACCTTACACTATTTTTGGTAAATACTCACTTCTCAAAGTTACAGGGGGAAAAAAGCTCTCAGATCATTCTCTCTCTTTATGAATGCTAATAAACTCACCTTACAGTGCACTTTCTAGTCTAATTGCAGGTTGCACACCCAAGCCTTCCTTACGAAGACTTGTAAAGTTAACATTGTAGGCTTAAGTGTATTTTAACTTCCAGTAGTATAAGCTAATGAAAACAACAGGCAAGCAATGACAAAAACTTCAGGTATTAGAAAGCCCAAACCTGCAAAATTAAGGCTGTCTCATTCAAATAAGGTAGACAATTATCTTAAATGAATTTCTTTAGTTTCTAACATTGCAGTATTAACTGTAAAGGATGGGAGGATGATAATAATTATTAATGGTAACTTGGCATCTTTGGGGTGTTGGGAGAGAAGCTATGGGATTAGCAGATAGGCCCACGGCATACTTAGGCCTAGCCTTGTCCTTAGATTTGGAAGTGTGGATAATTAAAACCTTTCCACTCTGACTGATCTCGAGCTTCATTTATTTGGCTGTCATATTGTAAGCTGTTGTCAATTAGCATTGTTTTTTGCCATGCAGTTTATTTCAGAAGCATAAGAATAACAATAAAAGCAAGTGCTGGCCTGTGAAGCATTTGAAAGTGCTGGAAAGAACCCCAGCTGTGATATTCTGTGCTTCTTTGATGTTAAAAGACATAGAGAGTATACACATTTACTGTTGTCCCAGACAGAGAGCATACTGAGTTTGTGTTGCTTCTTCCCTAGTCCCCAGAAATTGGGCATCATGTGTTTTCATCTGAGGGGGGTGGGAGAATTGGCACTGAAAGTTTGCCTGGTGGAACCCATAAGCCTACATGCGAACTAAGAAAGAGTCCAAAAGCTTCTGGAAAATTAATCAACGCTGTCTTCAACACCTGAGGCAATGTCAAGCCTTGGGGAAGAGCTACAACAGGAAACCTCAGTTGAGTTGAGGACTGGCTGCAATGGAAAGGAGACCTTCAGTTCCCTCTGTGGGAACGTGGCCTGGGAGGAGGCCAGTAAAGGAGTAAACTGCTGCTTGTTTGCCTCTGAGCAGGAAGGCAGGGTTGGCAAAATGTAGCTGCCAAATTTGGCTGACCTCAACCAACCTAGGCTTGCCTGAGGCCATCTGCGACTGAAATATTTGCTTTCTCAGCACTTTTATGGAGCTGCAGAAGGGCAAAGGATTAGGTAAGGAGACACTGAAATTGTAGAACTTATGAAATGGCGAATTGTGTTTCTACCCAGCAGTTATTTTGAAGTTCAGATAATTTGAAAGTGGTGGCAATATTGCTCAAGCTCTGGTCAAGTAAGTTAAGAGGAACTGGAGGCTGAAAGGAGCTGATTCAGCACCAGGAGAGTGAGGAGGCTCTGATGCACTGTCTTCATGGCAGTGAGGGGGAGACGCTGTGATCCGCTATCCCCGCTTGTGTGGGCCATCATGTGGGGTGAGCAAAGCTCTGTGCTAGTATAGCTTATCATAGTGCTGGGATGGTGTTATCTCTCCCTCTCCATTTCAGGTCTGGACTGTGCAAAGCTTTCCCAGAGTAGCTGCTATGTTTCTGCCCTGCAGGCTCGAGCAAGTCTGTCTGAATCTAATAGATTACCATAGTACAAATTGTATTGGCATTAGTCCTAGTTAGTGTTGGGTGCAATGTGCATGCTGAAAAAGCTTGTACGGTACACACTGAATTGCTCTAATAAACCCATTGCATATTTCTATGGAAATAGGAACGCACTGTTGTTCTGCAAGGAGGAAAATAATTAATATTTTACTGCAATGACATCTTGTAAATATTATAAGCATTTCTCGTGGTTTTTGAGCACATTTTGCAGCGATAGGAAGAACAGTATTTGAATGAAAATACACTTTTGAAAATGGTTGAAAACATCACTTTGTATTAATATCCAGGCTTTTCTGATTTCTTGGGGCTGGGGTGGGGAGGGCAGGCGTGTTTTTCCTTGCATCAACTTCTGCTTTGCTATCTCTTTTGCAATATTGTCTGCAGTGCAAACAGTGGTCCACAAAGAAGCAGTGCTTATTAACTAAACAGGATTACAATATCAATGGGAAGTTATCATGCAATAACCTTTTATTGATCTGTTTATCATCAGTAATGAAATAAACAAACATATTACTTATTAAATATTGATTAGTGTAAGGGGGAACAAGACCCAACTTTTTCAAGAAAAAAGTGGTGTTTTCAATAATACTTGGAAATATTCCCCCCCGCCCCCCCCGCCTTCTTTTTCCTGGATCAGAGAGCTGAAGCCCTTTATACTAAACCATATGAAAGCTACTTTGAATATTCATAGTTTAAATTCTGGCCATATCAACGTGGATTTTTTTTTATACACTTGGAGATTTGATTGTATCACAGACTGATGTATACTATCAAGGAGGTTATGCTTGAACCTGCCAATTCAGCTTTGGATGCCAGAGTCACCCAAAAAGGGAGGAAGGGCAAACAGATTTTTTTTTTTTTTTTTTTTTATNGTTACTTAGAAGTGGGCAAGGGCTGCTTTCAGTAATATCCCAGATATTACTTGCTCCTTTCCGTCTGAGTAATTTCCCAGTGAAAGATTCGTGTCCAGTTTGTGTTTTCTATGTGATTGTATTGTCCAATTCTGAGGTATTATAAACATGAGATGCCCAGGAAAGATTTTTAACAGCACTGACTTTTATGTGCCCAGAAATGAATTTACACAGGCTGCATTGCAGGAAGTAATGAAATCGCTTGTTCTGAAAATGGGACCCCTTTAAAGGTATTCCTAATTCTGCCTCATAGACAGTGGCAATCAAAAAGACAAATCTTTCATCAAATATATTAATCAAACATCATCTGTTGTTCAGTTACCATTGCAGGTTGGAGGAGCCTTAATCATGAACATTCTTTAGTTTGGAAAAAGTACCTTGATTTTACGCAGATAAACATCTCAGAAGGAACTTGGTAGATATTTTGCCTTAATTCAGTGAGTGTTAATACAGACAAAATGCTAGATTTCGATTGTTTGTGGAGAGTTAGGTGTCTCCTTAACACTGTAAACGCATTGTGAGTATATGAACAGTGTCTGCATTTCAAATGCATTTGTTAGTAAACAGCACTTGAAATAGCATCAGACCATTTTGAAGGCTGGAATGCTTTTTCACAACAGTACTCTATAAACACTTAAAAGGTAAAAAAAAAAAAGTAAGACTGCTAGCAGATACCTAATTACATGCATGCAGATTATTCAGTTTTTGTAGAAACAAAGATCTGTGTGTATATATATATCTCTGTATAAGATCAAAGTAATGGGACTTTATGGCTTTATTGTGACTCTGCAGACAAGGCAAAAGAATTACTGAGATGATAGTACAGCAAACTGGCAAGCTTTTAAAATCAGAGGCATTTTGATTGAACACAATATGGAGATGCATGGCTTGATTCCGATCTTAACTGTGACTGTTGAGAATAACTCCTGTGGTTTTCAGTGGTTTAAAGATGCAGAGGATGCTGTAAAGTTGAAGATAAAATACAAGCTTGTTGCAAACTTTGATAGAGCTCCATCTGAATTCAGTTCTGTCAGATCAGAATAAATTTCTAAATTATCTTTATTCTGATGATCTCTGAGTTTGAAAGTAAAAAAAATCACAAAAATCTTTATGCTTTTAAGTGAAACATTCTTGATTTTTCTTTTGAAACTACATTGTGGTTTTACCTTCACTTTTTTCATTAAATATTAAAGCAGAATGTATTGGAATCACAATTAGTTAGCATTTGTTTTTGGTTTTGGGTTGTGTGTGGTTTTTTTTTTAAATACACAGAGAATTTACAGTAATTTTATTTATTTATTTTAGCTGTGCTCTAACTGGAGCACAGCCAAGATTGGGCATTTCAAAATCGAGCTTCCTTTTGTTTGGCACAATTGTCCTTTAGTTGGTCAGTTCCATGACAGGTTAAATATTGGTGTAATGCATTTTATGCACTATCTAACATACAGAATAATGCTATTATGTTATGGGCTCAAGGCTATTAAGGCTGCTGAACTTGAGGTATAACAGTTTCCTTCAGCAGCTGAAATGAACTTGGCATCACACCAATTCCTGAGGAAATTATGAGAATGTGCAGGACCATTCTGCTTCAGACCTGTGGATCAGAACAGAAGGTCATCACTCATTTACATTGTGGGTGAAAAGGCATTTCAGGAAGCATGAAAACTCTCAAAAGTAGCCATCTCCACCCTTCTAGCTGAAAAAAACCCACCTTTTTTGAAAGGTCTCAATGTTAAATGTTCTCTGGCCATATTTCAAATGCAGGAAAGCAGTCCTTTTTCTAGAGGAAAACCCTAAATAATAAAGATTTTGTCAGCAACGTGATATAGGCCAGAAAGAAGCTAAAGGTGAATCAGAAGTGAAAAATATGATGATTCATACAGAAAAAAATGTATGTTTTTTGTAGCCATAAAACAGATTATATTTGGTTCCTTAAACTGTAAAGAACACAGAATATACCTTATGCTGCTGATTGCTAGATTTAGTCATAATATCTGTGTGCAGAATGATGTTTGCTAAAAACTTTTTTGAATTCAGAAGTTTTTCTCAGCACTGACTCTTAAGACTCAAGTACGGCGTATGTACATTGCAGGATCAGTTCCTAATTGTCCGCAACAGACTTCTCAGCCTAGATAAATAAGGAAATTCCACTTATGGTAGTGAAAATAAATAGCAGGAAGATGCAAGCTCCATTGCCTCAGAAGGACAATTCAGTTAATATTGTATGTGTTTTCACTGACGGTTGCTATCTGGGATGGCTGGTCGGAATCCAGTATCGTCTTGAAACCTATTCTGGTACGTTACCGAGGGTGCACCTCAGCAAAATCCTCCCTGTCTAAGCTTCAGAGCAGGACTGGTTTGCATCTACTCAGCTTGGAGCCCAGACAGCATACAGCTTGCAGCTGGCTGTATCTGATCATTATACGTATTCGAGACTAAGCTCAAGTTTGGCACTCACTTATAACTGGGCCTGTGTCTAAATCTCTGGCCCACGCACATGTACTGAATAGCTGTAGAAATGTGCCTGCTCAATTCAAAGCTGGATTTATCTTTATTGTTTTGCCAACATCAGTTTTCTCTTGCTCTAAAAAGTGGTTGTTTTTTTTTTTTTATGTGAAACAGGCATAACGTTCTATCTCATTTATCTGAATTCAAACGATGCATTTATATAAGTGAAAATGTTGTATTTCCAAAAGTTACTCCAAACAGGAATAAAAATTGTATAACTCGTCTTAGTGCTAATATGTAACACTTACTGTGCTTAAATGAGTCATCTTAATATCTGAAGAGGTAAGAGTTGACAGTAGTATTAAATTCTAGAAAAACAAAACATAGCAGGTTCTGTTCTTCAGAACTATTGAAGTGATATGGGAGCTCTAACATTTTTAAAAGTCAACCTGCCGCAGAGCCTCCCAAGCCTGGAGCATTGAACCGGACTCTGAATCTCAACTGTCTTTTGATGCTGACTGGAGGAAATCGTTAAACTGCTAAAAGCAGTTTAAAAAAACCCAAACAACCAAAAACAAACCCCAAAAGAATGATAACAAAAACCCCCAAACCAATAAAAAAACAGAGCCCAAAGTTACTTGGTAGGTTAGATGTAGGCTAGATGCCTGTTTTGCTGCCTACTGAGATGAACAGGAATTTTCTACTTGTTCTCATGAGGCCCAGCCCAAGTCTGCAGGGGTGGAATTCATCTGAATGTACAGACTATGCCTTGTCTGACCCCCATGGACAGTCAAGGTGAAGCACTGTGAAACAGGCACTCCTGGAATGGGATTTATTATTACCTGTCCCCATTAGAAGGAAATAACTGTGTTCTGGAAACACCATTTTTCCCTACTGTTCATGAAGAGAAACTCAATGATGCACCTGCATGTAGATGTTTTTGTTTGTCTAAGCTAGATGAGATGAATCCTATGCTCATCAACATTCAATAGCAAATGGGAATGGGACATAGCAAAGCGACTAGAGATCCTTGTGGCTCAGGCACCAGGTTGTACATGTGTCTCCTGGCTTCTTTCATGCATTTTATGTGTATACTGTTTATAAGGAATAATATGGAATAAAACCTAGTGGGATGTGCTACCATGGGCTACCTTAGGGAGAGCCCAAATGCATCTGACCTGTGACTTGCACCTAAGACTGGTCCTGTTGACTCATTTGAGCTGTACGTGCATACATTGTCGTTTAGAACTTGCTCCCAATGCAGAGGCAGGGATCAGTATTTCAGGTGCTGAAGTTTCCTTTGAAATCCCTACAAGAAGGATGCATGCAATTAAGGGCAAGAGCAACCAAGCTGAGAGAGATCACAAACCTGTGCACTATCTTTGAATTACCTTTGTTTTATTCAACTCCCCTAGGCAGTGTAACCAAAGCCTTTTAAAATATCATCAGACAATTCTTTAAATAGTCTGATTTTGCCACCCCCCAACAAAAGGAAAAAAGATAACTTTGAAATGCAGAATTTCTAAGATGTCTGTCTGTCTCTCTTATTTCAAAGGAAAGAAAAGTGGGGAGCGGTCAGACCTTTTTTCAATTGCCCCTTATTGTTCAATCATTGCCATTTTTATGGGACCTAGAAAACTACAGTCAAACCAATTTTGTAGGGAGAGACACTGTGCTAAAAGGATTAACAGTTTAAATACAAGGGTTAATCTCTTCCTCCCTCTGGATAGGAACTAGAGATGGTGCTCAATTACTTGCTAAGAGGGAAAAATTGCCTGAAAGGAAATAGTTATCTGTCTCAAATTATCAAGCAAATATCTTTCTGTTAAGTTTGAGCTTCATTCTAAAAATGTTAATCGGTCTCACATTTCTCTCATTTCACTGAAGCCTGTACAAGCGCTCTTGGGAGCCAGTGTTGCAGGATCAAGTTGTTCTCAGCTGTGATAAAGCTGAAAGGAAGATGGACACCTTCTCTTGTGTGTATTGCTGGCAACGTGATCGTGGATGTAGGCACGGTTCTGGGAGTAATGCCTGTGCTACAGGAAGCTTTATTTATTGCCATCGCTGGAACTAGAACCAAGCCTTTCTAAAGGTGACTAATTTTTTTTCTTTAATATGTGATACTTCAGTTGAGCCGTTGTAACATTAAGTTTGTGCTTTGCTGAATTGGGACCTTGATTCTGGAGAAGGAACTATTCTTAAGCTTTTGGTACGTGAAGAGCGTTTCCCATTAGATCATAAATTATTTACGATCAGGTCTAGTGAAATCCCTCCTGATTTAGAGTGATGTATGAGAAAGTCAGACCTATAAACTTAGTTTGAATAATTCTTCTGGTAGATCTGGAAATATTTAAAGTCATTCATTTTTTATAGGACTGTAAATTTAAAGAATTTAATTTTTTAAAAATTTGTTCCTTCTGCTCTGTCGTATAACTTGACTGTCACAGAATGGACTCACAAGCACCCATTGTAACATTTGTAACACATGTAGCATTTGCATGGCATTTGTCATCATCTGACATACATCAGTTTGGTATGGATCCTACGTCTGTATCAAGCCACAAAGAAATTGCAGGGGTTTAGAGCCAAGTGATGGCTTTGAACATGGCTTAAGTACAACCTGGATGCACATCTGTCATGGTTTCAGGTCAGCTCAGCCGGTAACAAAGCACCACGAAGCCGCTCACTCACCCCCCACCCCCTTGCCTGGCCACGTTGGGATGAGGAGAAAATCTAAAGGCAGGCTCATGGGTCGAGACAAGGACTGGGAGGGATCACTCCCCACTTATGGTCACGGGCAAAAGACAGGCTCAACTTGGGGAAAAAAAACAAAATCAATTTAATTTACTACAAATCAAAACAAAAACAAAACACAAGGGTATTAGGAAGGGAAACCAAACATCAGGACAACCTCCCCCCACCCCTCCCACCTTCCCGGCTCAGCTCCATTCCCGGTGCTTTCTACCTCCTCCCCCCGGCGGCGCAGG
>VYZV01019335.1:28566-39503 GCA_013401275.1 Pandion haliaetus
CTGCAGCCCCCCTCCCCTGCCACCAAGGAAAACCGCGCCACACAAACCCATAACATTCCACCCCTCGCCTCTGTGGATTACATATTTAAGAATTATCATCAAAATCAGAAACTTTGCCCACATTTCAACACAAAAAACTTCCCCACAACAAAACTAACAGAATCACCATCACAATACTCAACAGAATTGGACAATATACACACAATCTTATCCTCCACCACAGTTACAAAAACTGAAATTCCTAAGGCTATTACACTAACATTGTTCAGTCGGTGTTTTGCCCGTTACTTCTCCCAATTATTATCCTTGTATCTCGAATTATGCCTCTGTCTCCTGCCTGCCTCGCCAAAAATGACTGTTTTACTCTAAACCTCCTTCGTGCCCCACGTTTCCAGCAACTTCTTAAAGGGGCTGCCTCTGCAGCCCCCCTCCCCTGCCATCAAGGAAAACCGCGCCACACAAACCCATAACAACATCTGTGAGGCCAGGTCCATTTTTCATTTGTTCCAGTTTGTATTGTTTGGCTCTATCCTGTTAAGTGTTGTGGCTATTGTGTCTTTGTCTTGCCTTTGCCACTGTTTGCTGTGCAACCTGGAACAAAAAGTTTCATCTCTGAGCCTCAGTTTATATCAAATGAAAATGGCTAACTGTATCCTTACCCTGACCATTACAGAGCTATGAAATTGTTAAGTGGAAAATGTTAAAACATAAAGCATGGCATATTGCAAGCTTGCAATACCAATCAGTGTACAGATCACTAATGGAAGGTGCTTAGAGCATTACCAAACTTTGGCATTCGTTGTGAGTTCAGTTCAGGCCCTAGCAGCTGGATGTTGTGCCTTTGAAAGGAAGCAGCGCTGTCTCCCCCATGCTATTGGACTCAGTGTGCCATCAGCAGCAATTCAGTGTAGCTGCTATCTGCCATCCAGCTGCGCCTGGCATCCCTGGGGAAAGGAGCAGCTTGGTGCTGTGTGTGGTGGAGGCCCGTGCTCTGCACTCACAGATGCCTGGCTAGGATGGACGTTCCCCCTGTAGTAGCATGCAGCTGTGCCTGCTCTCCTTGTATATGAACCACATAACAGACATACAGGTTGGGAGGTGTCAGGTCAGAACTTGAAAAGAAGTAGAAATGAAAGGTATTGTGGTTTGCTCTAGCATGTATATATGGATCAGTCTTGATATATCTCTTGGGTTTTGAGACCATGTAGTGCTCTGTAGCTCTGCAGATTATTAGTGGCGTAAGGGCTATGCCAAGAGTCAAGATATACTTTTCTGCTCATAAAGCATCCCAACGTGGTAATACCAATATAAGGAGACGAACAATACAGTAATTCTTTATCTTGAAGGCTGAAAGAAAATTGTAAATAAAGGCAGAAATGGGAATTCATAGAGATACCAAATCCAACCCACTGGAGCATTGGTACTTCAATTATAGAACAACGTGATGAAACAAAGACATTTTTCACTTAAGATTTTTTTTTTTAATCAATGGCTATTCTAACGGAAGGTAACAAATGACAGTTAAAAAAACCTCTTAAAAATTGTTTTGTGCATCTATCCAATTCAAAAGCATGCAGATGAGCTAACCCTGACTGGATTTTAAACACTGGCAAATGGCCTTCTATGTGATTTGGATGTTTTGGGAAAGTGATTTAAGCTTCTAGATCACTCAGATGGTTTTGAAATCTGTTCCTTGTCTGTAGAGCTAAATGACACATGACCTGCTTATTTGTTTTTTCTGGAGGACTTTTAAAGTTTTTAAATCTTATAACACTTACTGTAGCACCATGAAGAAATAGAGAAGGCTGCAGGAGCTTTAAAAGAGCCAGATAATTTGCAGCCTCTTGTTTCTAAGCAGTGTTCTGCTATGATCTATCATCAGATTTTGTATGGTTGATCAATAAATGGTGTTCCCCCCTCACCTAAGGGGAAAAGAGTAGCCTTACCCAGTCCCTGGCAAACTGCTCTCCATTTTGGCCCTTCTTCCTCATACAGTAACAGGAAGGCAGGTGCACTGAACTTTTTCAGTGAAGAAGCAGAGGATGCTGCAGCATAAAATTTCCCCTTGACCCACCTCTCAGATGCCCAAGTTTGGACCTGTGCTACTTCACATCCTCCAAATGACACAGATGGCAGGATAGAGCCAATCGGAAGCACTTGATAACAAAATGGCAATTCATTTTGCAATTCCTTCAGCATTCATGTTAACAATACTGGTCCTGATGGGCTCCTTGGGTATGAATGTAGCTTTCAATATGCAATTCCACAGGAATTACACCACTGCTCAGCTCTCATTAAGTCTGCTTTATTGTAAAGTGTTTCTGAGAAATCCTCTTATTACTGATACAGGACAACTGCTTTGCTTCAAAGAACTGCCTGATTTCCAAAAGCTCCTGTGTGTGTATCTGCAGGGGTTTATTTAATACTCTCTTTACAGTGCATTATCTCACTTTGTTTATATTTTGGACACTAATGTGATGTGTTTAAGTATGTAAATTGCTATAATGTGAGGAAATGAGATGTTAAAAATAGCTATGGAGTGCTGAAGAGAGCAGGGTGGGGTAAGGTGGCCAGTGCGGGAGGAGGCGCTTTTGGATCCAGAATGTGTCTCTTCATCTTTTTAGGGAAGGTAAATTCCTCCCTGAAGTCAAGCCCCCCAAACGAAATCTGATTATAAGGCACTCTTCTACAGGTAAAACAGGTTTTACCAGCTTACTGCAGGTAAAAACCTCATGTTTTCAAAAACGCCCAGTGTCATCTAGTCTGCAACATGGGAATTCAAGGCTAACACCCCACGCCCCCCCTACCCCGTCCCAACAGTACTTTCATCCACTTTCTAGAGAAGCAACTGGCATCCATTTAATCTAGCAACATGATTTAAGTACGAAGTTAGCAATCCTAATCTGAGCCACAAAGGGAGGTACTGATTTACCTGCCAGATACCTACATTTTTTCCACTGTTGATAGCATCAGGTCTTAAAAGCCCTGGGACTACCTCTGGAGGTGTGGCTGAACTGCATTGCAGTGTAACTTGGAGGAGCTTGAGTACATGGTCAGCTCCAAACTATATTACCCTGAAATTTTAGGGTCTATTTACACTCTTTCCATCCACTCTTTACAAAAGCTCTGGGAAAAAGGAGTTGCATCAGTTATGAGGTGGTTTAAACGGGATGCTTGTAGAAGAAATTTTGCTAAGAAGTTGGAGGTTTTCAGTTGTGAATTAGAACTGTCAGCTTCTACTCGAAGGCCTACAGTTCACTCACCTTTGTTTGGGTGGATGGGGTCAATCATTCCCCAAACAGCTTGATGCCAAAATAGTGAAGACAACAACAAAAATCAGTTCCCCAGCTCATATTTTTAGGCAACCTGTCCTTACTGTTTTACGAAGTGATAGGACTTGTCACACCCATCCAGCCCTCATTTCCATTACCTAAAATCCCAAGTCTGTTAACTTGAATCTGTCTCATTAGTCACTTTCCCTGCAGTTGCCTGTGGAGGTCTGAGGAGATTTACTGTCTTTTAGTCATGTGCTGAAACTCATCTTCATTCAGGTGATCTCAAACACCAGTGCAGTAAATGTCCACCACCTGCACCTCCCTGGCTCCTTCCCTGCCTTTCTGGGTTACGTTATCACATGGCAGCATAACGAGGGACATACAGCAGTCAAGAGCAGGGTTGTTCATTGCTGCCGGACTTTTGTACAGAGGCAGCCCTTTCCAGACCCTACCTAACATTGTCTTTACCAGTGGGCCCAGAAAAATGCTGGTGGTGGCTGCGGGGCTGGATGTCCCTTAATGCTTCTCAGCCATGGGGCCATCGGTTGCTCTCTGTAACCTCCCATGATTTCACAGGCAAGGAGTGAAGCTGTTCCCATAAGAAAACCTCACAGTTACAGCCCTTGTGGGGTGATGTTACGGTGATTGATAGGTATTCAAGCCACAAGGCTGTGTTCGGACTGTGCACTTGATTGTATAGTGCTGGGAAGCATCTTTATCTGGCCTCCAGCCCCTGAGGATCTGTGTGAAAGCCCTGATAATCAAAATATGTTGCCTACTGGCAGTGTGGCATTAAAATCAGTTCTAATGAAGGGTTCTCTATCATCTCTTGGGATCTGCCTGTCACACCGAACCCTCCTCCATCCAGCTGGGAGGAAGCCTGGGGATGAATGTGGCAGACAATGAGGCCCCCATGGCCTGCTGCTGGGTTGCTGATTACCATATTAATGTGCGGCGTCCCAACTGAATGCTGGGCAAAGGACAGTACATCTTTAATTGGAAATATAAAGGACTGCTCATGGCCCGGCTTGAACTGGGAGGATTTATCTCTTTCCCTCTAGATGGGATTGAAGGGAATGGTATGATTCACTGAGTGGCGTGCACGTTGCCTGATTTACTGCCCATCATTTACATTCCACTAAAGTCAATCAGTGCAGAAGGTCATTCCCAACCTGAATTTTTTCACTTTAAATCTTTTCTGTCCCAGTCTTACAGTCAGGCCAGGCGAGACACTTGGCAACCCAAGCTGGTTTTAAGGTTGTTAATTTTAATTTTCCTATTACGAGAAAGGAGACTGTAAAAAGAGAAGAAAACCAGAAAATGCTTGTGCATCCATTGATGGAGTCTGTATGAATGATAAACTTAGCAGGCTCAACAAATGGCTGGTTTCTTTCTATTAAATCTGTACTTGAACATTTGTCATGAGGCCGATAAATTCCTTATGCTCTGGGTCAGCAAGGCTAGTTCTGCCAACTCTGCCTGAATCATGTATTTTGTCATTTGCCTAGAATTTTGGCCTGTCCCTATTCAGATGAGCTGGGTGAAGACTTGAAAGATGGCATGGTTTACTTTTTTTTTTTTGCCCCTGAATGGTGCTTTAAAGACCTTAGCACACTAGTTAGTTAACACATTGAAACTATTCTAACAATTTCATAATGAATCATCTTCCAATACGTTATGAATCTACTTGCAGTATACTGGCAATTTGTAATAGAAAATTAGGACTGGACTTCTATACTTGATGTGCGGTCTGATTCCCAAATCACATGTGCAGCTCAACCTGCAAGCTTGGAAACAGCTTTTGAATAGTTTGACACAACTACATATGAAGCCTGTTGATTTTCTTGTGCAATCTTGTGTCATTACATATGACTATGTGTTTTGACAAGCTTACGTTTAGCCCCGAATTCTTACTCAAATGATTTATTATAAAATGATGATAACAGAGGTTGTGTAAATAGGAGATGAATTGTGTTCTATTGGCTTGATTTTTCTGGTAATCTGGCTCTGAACAAATAACACCAAATAAATATGAACATCAGTCTGAATTAGAAAGTGAAATTCCAATTACATTTATACAATATATATTTAATAGGACTCGTGTGGTGTTAGTAATAACTCTAGAGACCACTGTTTGTTATAGTAGAAAAGCAAGTAATTTGAAATTTATGCTTTATAAGATATTTTTTGATACGTAAAGACAGAATCTTTAGAAAAAATTCTAGCTCAGATGTTTCAGCTGTTCTTTCCTCTAGTCTTCTCTCTCTCCAAGTTTTGAAATTTTGAGAAATTCTTGAAAAATCTTTTGCTGGTTATTTTTCATTAAAGGAAACAAGTCAGTCTGGGCATTCCTCAGCAGTTAAACTGGCCAGTGTGGTGGTGTAGCCTATGTGGTGTGTTCTGCAAAATATAACTGATGAAGTCATGTAGCTAACACACAAAATATAAGATCAATACTTGTGTGTAAAACGTAGAAATAAATAACAGTTAAAACACAAGCTACACCAGATTTGTGTAGGTTGCTTTGTGTATATTTTATTTGGTGAATGCTTAAACAAATGGTTTGACTTCCACCATGGGATTACAGAAGTATGTAGCTTTTAAGAGTGTAATTGCCTTTCTTCATTGGGATGTGCTGGTGAATAGCTTGTTGTCCTAATTAGGTAACCTTGCTGATTAACTCACAAGAGCAGTTTATTGGTGACCTAAGCCACTTAAACACTTCAGGAGATTATTGCAGCTTAACTGTTTTAGGGTCATCTTAAAGCACTTAAAGTATTTACTGACATCTCTAAACTCTTTAGAGCTACAGGGCTCACCTGCTAGTTATAATTGTAACTGGAGCAATAAGTAGTCATTCAGTAAACAGTGCAATGTGAGCAAATCAGATAAGTGTGCTATTACCTATGATAGCAGGTTGCTTTTAGCAGTGGCGTATCTGTATTGCAACATCAATAAGAAGAGTCTCATAGATGATCCTTCATATCTCTTGCTCAAAAATTATTTTGAGTCAAAGCAGTATTTGTCTAAGTGTCATCATGTGACGTTGCTGCTGGTCCACAGAAGTGTCTCTGCTTCTTCCTTCCCCATCCTTCCCGCCTGACAGTAACACACATGTGCATGAGCTCCTGGAATATGCTTTCTGTTGCGTTGAAAGCGATTTCTCTGCTTGGGAACACGTTAATAATGGTTACGTAGCAGAGGCTCGTCTTTGACGTCTTGACCCTTTCTCTATCAAAGTGCTCTTTTTATAACAATGTGACTAAGTGTGTTAAGCTGCAGGTGAAATAACTGCTTAATGCAAATCTCACTGCTGCATAGGTGACTCAACAGCATTTGCAAATTGCTCACAAAAGGCAGCAACAATGCAATAGTCTATTAAACTGTGCACACAGTTAACACCAGCTCCAAAACCATGTGGGTACAAGCAAAGAGCTTGGGTTCATTCAGTTCAAGTCCTAACTTCAAGAATGGCATTTGGCCATTTCAAAAGGTGAAGCTTACCCAGTTTTTAGTTGCAAGAAACTCAAATGAAGCAAAAGCAGAACTGCAGCAGTATTCAGTTTTAGATAGTTACACAAATAATTCAAAATGAAGCCAGTATTTTTACTGACCTAAACCAGCACCTGTTCTCACTGAGAGATGTTGTAGAGTCCATTGCTTGTCTCTCTGAGATCTACTTCAACTCAGAAGGAAAGCACACTAGGCAAGGAACAGGGCATGGGGAGCTGCTAGTATTGTGACAGAAGTTATTTTCCTGCTTCTGGTCAACTGGCTATAATATCCTGACTTCATAGGCTTCTCTGGAAATATGTGATGGGCTTGTGACAGCAGATTAAATAAGGTGAAGCTCATGTAAAATGGATTGTGTGGTTTCTTAAAGTCTCTATCAAACTGCTCAAATTCTAAGCATCTCTTAACAGCAGCAAAAAAAGTGATGTTTCACCACAACCCCGACAATCTTTTTTGATAGGTATTTGTGTGGGGATTTTGTTTGTTTCCCTTAAAGGGTTTCATGGTGATGGGATAAGGGTCTCCTGGACTTGCAAGGAGGAGGTTATGTTGGCCATAGGGACTGCAGACCATGTCTGCCCACTGGTGAGGTTGCTGAGGGTCCCCCTCCAGGCCTTGTTGTCAGTTGCCTGTTCTACCTTTATATTGGATTCAGGGTATTCTCAACTTCTTAACAGATCACTAATAAATAAACTCTGACCTAACTTTATGCATATTTTATATATGAAGTAGAACTATTTATACTTTTTTAATGTGAGTATAATAACGTGTCTTGGCTGTGGGAAGGGTCACCCTCTTTACATAGAAAGAATTTCTTAGCGAAGAAAAAGCTAATTCATCAGGCTAGTGTTACACGCTGGACTAATGCAATTTGTCTCTTTGAGGAGACTGAAGACAAGACTATTCTTGTTGCTTGGGGCCATGAGAGATCTTGTACAGTTAGCATAAAAATCCATTTAGAACAAAAGATTTTATGCCCCCCCCAATTACCTGTAACTATCTACTTTTCATTTATAGTATAAAATAAAAAAATCCCACTGCCTGAGATTTACATGATGTGCACAGTGCCTGGGTCTTGCTAGCTTACACGTTGTAACCCATCCATACTTCTGTATTTTCTGTTTTGAGAACAATCTGTTTTTGTCGGGGACTGTGTGCTCTCATTTATTTGTACATATAAGAATGCTGCTATACAGTAGTCTTAACTATTTGGATAGCAATATGCTATTTCTTCTCCATACGTATTTTTTTAAGGATCATCCTGATACAGCTTGCTTCAGTTTCTTTGCAGAAGACATAAACATTATTTTGTAATTACATATAACTGTGATGTCAAAGCCCTTAGTCTATTTGGATAATGAGTGTAACCTATGCCAAACTACATTCTAGATGTTTCTCAGCATCTTTGCCCATGAAAGGTGATAGTAATATAAAATAAATATTATAGAAAATCAAAACTGGAAGGTAAAGCAGTAAAATAAATCTCAAACTTTTATCTCAGTGAAACTCTAATGCTAATTTATTTTTCAACCTATTGTAATAAGCCTATATAAAGAATCAGAAAGTAACAGTAGATTGGCAGAGTAGCTGCCTGTAATTTAGTTAAACTCAGGTATGTAGAGCCTACAAATCCTTTGGCAGTTTTGAAAGCAGTAACATTATTGAAAAGTATGTTAGCCTTTCCTGTCAAAATTAAGTAATTCTGTGTTGCAATTTCGATTTAGTCCTATTCTGTGCCAATGGACTTCCAAAAATTTGGAAGTGTTGTAGTGATCTTTATTATTTGGTAATTTCTGCTGCATAAATATACTCACCCATAGTAAAATTAATACAGCTGGAGGACTGAAAAGACAAATTAGAAAACAGGATGGATGTTGAGGTGCTGAAGGCATTTGTAAGCCAACCTCTTTGCTTTGCATGGGTATGATGTTGGAAGCGTTGCATGGCCACTTAGCCAAGGTATTGGAGTAGGTTAAGATGTCTAGGACTGTTGACACCAGGCACCAAATGACTGCCCAAATGCTCTTGACTTCTTGGCTCTGAGCACGGGATGACCAGCTGCGTGCGTTGTGAACAGCAAATGTAGCTACCTGTCTACAGTACTACCCTGTGGCCATGATCCTAAAATCAGCCCATTAATGTGAAGGGCTTTATCACAGGTCTGTTCTAGAAACTTGTTTTGCCAATGATTTGAGTCTACAGTGCAAGCTAAAAAGGAAACTTCTATAAAATATGCATTCACATGAGAACTATTATTTATGTTTTAATCCTGAATTCCTGTAAAAATTTCAACTTTTGACTACCATTTTAAGAAGAAATGTGTAAACTTTAAGAATCAATGTTAGTTCACAATTATTAATATGTTCCCCCTTTTAAGATGATTCTGGAATTAAGCACCTCCTTTTCTCCTCATCAAAAGAGCAAAGACTGTATGAAGTGAGCTATTTTGGGGTTGGCTATGGATTAAAATTCAGAAGGATGGTTATTAGCTTTTGATATTTTCTTGGAAGTTGATGCTGTTCTTTCCCATTCCCCTTCCCTGAAGGTTGTAGAGAATGCTGTGCTTAGCAGAATAATAAAAATAAAATAAACACCTGCTCTCAGATTGGTTCTGTGATTGGTACCACAGAAAAATAGGGGGAAAAAATCCTACCAAAATACTCTTTAACATGTCACATGTGCATGTTTAAGACAAAAAGCAGAAATGATATAAAAGGTTTCTGTTATGAAACTCGAGATCTTTTTTGGAAGCACTGGAAGACCGTGAGTCCTTGAAGGATTTGGCAGCTCTTCATGTAGATGCAAACCTGCAAAAGGCATTTTGTGAGGATGTCATACATAAGAAAAGACAGACCCACAACCCTATGGACCTGTATATATTTTTTTCAGTTCTGTGAAGTGGGAACAATGACATATTCCTGTTCCACAGAATGGTAGTCGTTGAGACCCTTGTGAGTATTTAAGGACACAAAATTCTCACTAAATGCAGCAAAACAAAGGCAAAATAATCTTAAACATTAATGACACCAAAGGTATACTTTAAAAGTATTGTTCAACTAAGTGCAAATATTTTGTTATTATGGAGTTGCTGGACCCTGGAATTACTGTGTAAAAGAGTATTAGTTTATGACTTTCATTTATGGCTCAAGACCACCCAGTGAGCTACTGTTAAATGGGGAATGAGTTGCAGAAGTTTCATGTCTAAAGACTGTATTATATCTTGCCTTGTCTCTCTATGGTCACCTATACTTGTGTAAAAAATGAACTGCATCCCCTTTGCATAGAAGTTATAAGATAGGATGCAAGCAGTAAAGAATCGGTCCCTCTGTGTCCTGTTCCAGGCAAATCCCAATGTCCTTCTGGCCATGTTCACTAAACAAGGACAATGTTGTCCTTCGTTTGCCTTCCCTTATGTCAGTCTCTTGTGTTTCTCCATTTTCTTCACATTGCAGTAGATCAGTGTTAACAGCTGTAACCACAGGGAAAGTATAAAGCCAGCTCTTACTGGTCAGCTGAATCTCAAATCTTACCACATCACTTTCCCAGGTATGTAAGGAAATCAAGCTTGAGTTTAAATGGAGATCTAGGATCAGCATTCTGGTTCATTCAGCTAGGATATTTCTCGGGGCATGGCAATTGCATGGGAAGAGCAAGTGCTGTGTTGAATACAGTAGAGAGTGCCAAAAAAGGCAATTAGACCACCTTACTGGCACAGGAAGTAATTGCAGCCTGAGTAATTGTTTCTCTTACTGACTTTGAAAAGATATTATTATGGATGCATCTAATCAGGGATAAAACCTTAAGGCAAATTATCTCAAATCCATGTATTTATTTCTTTGAAATCTGCTTCATTGCTGCTTAGATACAAGATTTCTTGAGATTAGCTTAATCCTTTGATTGTGTATCATGCACCTACCAAGTTACATAAAAAAAAAAAAAAAGATAACTGTGAAGAATCTCCTCCCCAAATTTCCTCTCTCCTCTCTTAAGTAGGTTCATTATGTCCCCCTACTTACAGGTTTCTGAGCAATCTTTCTTAATGCAGGCTCTACTCTAACAGTAAATGAATTTGCTGAGTCTATTCTTTTTCTATCAAACAACTTTGCCTCTCTGTGTTATACCCATCCTCTCTGCTGTTCTGCATTTCTA
>VYZV01019335.1:39591-50876 GCA_013401275.1 Pandion haliaetus
CTTTTTTTCCTTAGCCAGGGACCACTTTATCTCTTCATATGGTGCAGAGAGTTGTGATGCAAACACGCAGATACAGTCAGCTAATCCTCTTATTTGAGGGCTGTTTTCCTGTGCTCCTTTTTGATCCTTTATAGTCTCAGTGCAAACATGTCAGATGGAAGAGTCTTTAACGCTGAAAAATCACTGTTCTGATTGGACCTGAATCATATAGATCAGCCGTCAGTATTCAGTGAGGATGAGGTGTTGCAGTTCAATAAGTAGTGGAGGTATGAATGACCCTGGTATGGGATGACTATCCATCACAGGGTGATTGATGCTAGACCCAGATGTGCCTTGTAGAGTAAAAGACCCCCAAGTAGAAAGGTTTGAATTCTTTACTGGAGAGCTTGAAAATTAAGAGTAATCTTTGCTGTTTGCAAACAGTGTTTCAAATTATGGTATTGACATAATGTAGAACAACAGGCCAGGAAGAAATAATCTCTGTGCAAGCTTTCTTGGAGAGCAGCTTTAAGCCGTGTATTTAATGAGCTTTACTTTAAAATTAAAATCATGTTTGTAGATATTGTTTGAGATTAGTCTCCTTGGCTCATCTTATCTTTGACTAAAGAACCGGGGAATTTGGTAAAATAGGCAAAACGCGAAAGTACAAAAGCAGTGTGATGCTTCTTGGTATGAAGAAAGCAGAAACTGATGGAATTGGTTAATAAGAAAGTTACTGAAGTCCAGTAAGAACATGAGAGGTGGATAGCCCTGTAAAAGAGTGCATGTCTCAGTCTATAAATGCTCATCCTGGCCAGAGGGGCAAGCATTTTCTCTACAAAACATACAAAAGAAGAATACATTTCTTTAGACTTCATCCCTTCATTGATTGCAGACTTTAAAGCAGTCATATTCTCTGGGGCCAAAATTTGTGCATCTCGGCTATCTTTCCAATGTTATTTTGAGTCAAAATGCATTTTTTTTTGCTTCATGTTGCAAATAATGATCCCCCCTGCCCCGCACAGTTACATCTAATTGTATCTCTAAACACAATAGGGTAAATTAGACATTGATGGACATATATCTCTTCTTGGTCTTGGAGTTTGTTCTTGGAATTAATAGGCCAATGTAATGTTTTTGCCAAATCTTCCATTTCCTGTGTTACCAAAACTGTGGGCAGCCCAAGTGGTTTACTGTGAACATCAAACAGAAGTAAGTGTGTTGCCAGAAGAGACGTCATGGGAGGTTAATATGTGTGGTAGTTAAGGCACATTTCAACACTTGGGGTCAGAGGACTGATTTCAAGGTCTTGTCTTGTTTTGTTTGTCATAATATCATGGCTTTGGGCACCCTCCTTGGAGATAATAACTAGCAATTATAAGCCTTTAAACATTGTGGGCATGAGATTTTTTTTTTTTTTTCTTTTCCTTTTCTTTATAATTTACTTACCCAGAAAATCTTAGCTCAAATCGCATTTACCATCTGGAAATCTGTGTGGTCCAGCTCTTTACTGCATTACTGCATCCAAGAACGCAGAGGGTAAAAGTAAATTCCTTGAAAATGGTATATGCAACACATGCGGAAGGTTACAGTCCTCTTGTACTCAGATAAAATCGGTTGCAAAATTTTGTTTTTATTACATGGCACTGCCTCTGTGGACCTTCCTCAAGGAAATTAATTTTCTTTCTCTTGCCAGTTCAGAGAACTTCTAAATTTTAAAACAACTGAATCATTTTCTAAGAAGTATGAGTGTTAGGGTATCTAGGACTCTAGTCTGAACTTCAAGGCTTCATGAGACCTGCCATTTTCTGTCTCCTGGGGGCAAGAAAACCTGCAAACCATCACTTCTGTGCAGTCTGAGCAAAAATTTGAGTTGAATGTCCTGCTCTTGTTCTGATATCTCCTTTGATCATGCCCCTTATGTTGTACAGAGTGAGGGGAGGAAGGGAGTTGCAATGAAACTGGCTATATTTCTCTGTACATGTGCCCACACTGATGAATGACCAGATTGGCCTCAGTGTGTAGTTCATTCAGTTACTTGGGAGTTTGTTCAGATATACTTTCTAGATTCTTTCAGTTTTCTTGGTAAAATCAAGGATAAATTTGGCTTATACTTTTCCCCTCTGTCCATCATGGCCTTGTACATCTGTGGAAGCTGAAGGAGTTAAAAAGCATAATTTTTTTTTTTTTTTAAATTTGACGAGGAAAGAGGATGTCCTCTTGCAGTTTATAAAAGTATAGTAATTAGCAGACTTGACTCATATTGAGTGTGAGGGGGAAATTCACCTGTCAGCAAAGTATGAAGAGTACTTTAGGAACCAGTATGCTTGCAGAATATAAAGAAAAAAACCTCTGCTTTTTGTTATGCTGCTGGATCGAAGACTGAGCTGTGACAGTCCTTCTACTCCCTCCTCCCTTCAGCTTCTCACCTTCACAAATACAGAGTTTATTGCTTAAAAAAAACCACCTACACAAACTCTTCTGTGAGCGTGCTGTGTGTTGAGAGTAACGCTGTGGTGACAGAGAGCTATGGAGCTGCTTCTGCACAACTATTGGATAAAGATCCATCACCAACTGACTGATATGTGACCCACAGGTACCACATATGTTACCTAATGACCAGTCACTTAATTATAGACTAGGTGACATGTTTATAAGGGTGAACTTTAGAGTGCTATTAGGGAACGGACAGATGAACTATACCAGTGCCCTCCGGGTAGATTTCACCCAGACTCTTCTGCCTCTGTGGACCCATTACACAGTAATTAGGGTGATTTTTAAGTAGGATGCAAAGAGTTAAATGACTAACCTTATTATTGCTTCATTTGTCACTGTGGTAAGTGCTGCTTTGGGGGAGGTGGCTTAGAAGAAGAGAAAGAAAGAAAAGAGAACGTGAGGTGTAAAGTCTCTTCTTTCCTAAGTCCACATGTGGACAGCAAGATGAAGAAAAGTGTGGATTTTTCCCGATCTAAGATGGAGAAATCTCTGAACAACCTGATTCTTCATTCTAACAATTGAAATGTCCATGAAGCGATGCCAGTTGCATGATGATGTTCCATGATAATGGTGTTTTTGTACTAATAATTTCCTTTACAGTCCTAAGAACAAGGTCTGCATCTTGTGGACTTACAAATTAATAATCTGATTCACTGAGGTCTTTTCAGAAAATATTTTGGAAATTTATTTTTATTTTTTCCTATAGCAAGATGTAGATGTGTACATAACTGAGATATGTGACTCTCTACCTTCTCTGGGCTAGAACATAATCATATCTTAAAAGCGAGTTGCTTGGCCCTCTGTCCCCGCTGTGGGAGTAGTGGTGGCGGCCGGGTTGTCTGATGTCTGTCCTCACTAACATCAGGACGGCCACTGCAGTTTCCCTGCCTGAGTGCAGCAGAACCTCAGCCCTGCCCTTCTAGTGCTAACCCCAAACCTTCGATTTAGCAACTGGGTGAGCCTGAGCTGATTTACTGGCTTTTCTCATGCCTGCTGAAATCAAGGAGTCAAATATCCACAAATACTGCCAGTGGCTTGCTTTTGGGTGACTGTGGAAGTATTTACCTTCTCCGCAGTCTTTGTGATGGGCATTGAAGTTTTGGAAAAATGTTTTTGTTTTTCTAATTAGTTGCACGGGGATTTTGTTGTGGAGAGGAAATGAATGGTCATATTCACTAATCTGTGTTTAACATCCAATTGCTCTTGCAATCTTAAAATGCAGCCCTGAAGCATGGAGCCACGTGAATCAGTTGTTACATTATAATGTCAGCTGTTCATCTGCAGTGTTTATATACGAGTTACTGCTTGAGTGCAGATTTTTACCAATGCCCTTAGTTTTGTTTCATTCACTCAGCTGATTCTTTCTCTTTTCAAGTAGTAATAGTTGGAGGGAAAAACTGCAGGGCAGATTTCTCTTGTTCTTTAGGAGATAATAATTGCTGTAGGGCATCTCTAGTTGAAGGGAAGGAGATAGGTTTGAACTTCTCAACCTGTGCTTCACACCAGGTGGCTGGGAGCCAGTTCTGATCTAGAAGAAATGTAGGCAGTGATGTATGTGAGCTAATACATCCTGCTAAGATAAATGTAAATGAGCTGGATGTAAATTTGATATTTGGGGGCTTTATATGGTCCAGCTGCATTCATCAAGGGGAACATAGTTATGAACCTACTGTACGTGGGCTACAATATACCTAATTTTCTTGAAAAGCTGAGGCCTTTGAGGTGCTAAATGTTTCATTAAACTGGCCACATATTCTTAATTTAATGCAATGGGGCTCTTGCCTCTTGAGGGATCTGTTCAGGACCTTTTAGGATCAGCCTTATGGCAGAGAAAGAGGTGATTATTGATACCAAAACCTCTGGAAGTTTGCAGTATTTTTTGCTCCATTGTGGCAGGTATTACTGTTAGCACTTAGACTTCAGAAATATTTGAAGATTCTTTGCCCTTCCCTTCTTCTAACCTCTGTTTATGAAAAGGGTAATGGGAAAAAGTTAAATGTTAAAAGAATGTTTTAGCAATTCTTCCCTCCCTCCAAAAAAACCCATGCAGAAATACCTAGCTGAGACCTGGAAGAAGTAAAACACATGGAGATCTAAATCAAGGTTTTGTTCACCTGGAGATCAAGGTGCATGCATGGATTTCTGACCCCACCCCTCCTTTTTTATGTGCAATGTATTTTTCTTTAAATTGTGGCTTTTCAATCCTTCTAAAGAGGCAGGGATGTATTTAGGAGGTCCAGCTGTTCAGAGTACTCAGAGATTACTACCAAAATGTTGGTTTATTTCAATTTACTTTCCTTCTTTTTTCCTTGGGATATTTTAGGGTGGGATTTAGACACCTAACCATACCTGCCTGCTGCTGTTCTTGTCAGCTGATGCCACTCTGCCTGGCCTCTAGCTTTTACACCAAAGCACCATGACTTTGTGTCATGGTTTAACCCCAGCCGGCAACTAAGCACCATGCAGCCACTCACTCACTTCCCCACCCAGTGGGATGGGGGAGAAAATTGGGAAAAGAAGTAAAACTTGCGGGTTCAGATAAGAACAGTTTAATAGAACAAAGAAGAAACTAATAATGATAATGACAACACTAATAAACCGACAACCGTAATAATAAAAGGATTGGAATATACAAGTGATGCACAGTGCAATTGCTCACCACCTGCCAATTGGCACCCAGTTAGTCCCTGAGCGGCGATCCCCCCTGCCCCCACTCCCCCCAGTTTATATACTAGACGTGACATCACATGGTATGGAATACTCTGTTGGCCACTTTGGGTCAGCTGCCCTGGCTGTGTCCCCTCCCAACTTCTTGTGGCCCTGCAGCTTTCTTGCTGGCTGGGCATCAGAAGCTGAAAAATCCTTGACTTTAGACTAAACATTACTTAGCAACAACTGAAAACATCAGTGTGTTATCAACACTCTTACCTAGCACAAAAACATAGCACTGTACCAGCTACTAGGAAGACAATGAAACCAGGACGCTTTGCTATAGGTTCTGTTCCATCTGTACATCCCACAGCCTGCCTTTGTCAAGTGTAAGTGGTGGATCCTTCAAATGGTAGGCAGTGTTTACACAAAAAAAGTCACCATGAAGAAGCCAGACTGTACATGCTTGGGCTGCCACAGTAACTGAATATGCAGCTGGCAGGGTGAAATTTCAGTTTGTTTAAATAAATGCAATGGAAACAGTTTAAGGAAGAATGAAATGTATCTCTCATTCCAACATTTTTTTTTCAGTATAGTTTTATCAATGTGCTGGTGGCAAAGCAGAGCTGCTGTTAGTTTCACAATGTTACTGTGTTCAGCCGTCTAAAGGACTCAGCTCTGAAGTAGTGAACCTCAACAGCTCAGCTCTATGGGGAGGTGTTTTGGAGCCGCCCTTAGCTTCTGTGCCGATTTTTTAACTGGTCTCCCCTCAACGTGTTTCTTTTCGGTTTCATAAAAGTAGAAACCCAAGGTTTTAAATCTTATTTCTATTTTTGTTTGCTTAAAATATTGTTCTGGAAGTATTGTCACGAACTTTTTTGCCCTGTAGAAGTCTTGTGCATGGGACATGGACCTAATTCTGAGCTGGAATACCTGCACTTTAAATCCATTGCAAACTTTTCATGGTGTCCAGACTAGGTCCTTTGACAACTTTTGCCAGTATGGCTTCTTTGGGTCGAGATCCTGCCTTTTATACCAGGAAATTTTCACAGATAGAAGTCCTTTTAGAGATGAGATTAAAAGGAGTAGAGTCTGAATGCCATTGCTGTCTGACTTAAACAACAAATGACCCCACGTAAACAAACAAAAAAACCCTCTTATGGTAGTATAACTCAACTAAATTACTTTATCTGTTGGGAAATACTGTTATTAGATCTTTAAGTAACTTTGTCTCTCTTGGAATGTATAGTTGGACTTGGTCTTCCCTTCTTTCTGTTACTGCTCTCTCATCCGTAATGACTATCTTGCCACCCATTTCCCAGAGTAGTCTGAGACTGGAGTTTCCAGGTAGCTGCTTCAGCTTCTATTCACCTCAAAATACCAATATTTCTAGCTATAGTATGAGGATCTACCACTACAGTATGATTTCTGGGCAGCAAGGTGTGCATGGGGCAGGATACCAAGAGGTAAATGACATCATCTGGAAGTCTAGTGATGAACCTCCACTTTGTGTACCTGTTGTACTCAAGTTGGCAATGCTTACAAGCATACTTCAGTGTTGCTTCTTCCATCGACCCTGTCTGTACGGAGACTCCCTTTGGAAGAAGGGGGAGAAGGCTGTGTTGTGGAGGCCTGCGTGCAGTTGGACCAATGCTGTACACACGGGTTGTTCATGTTGCCCTGGCACGAGAGGGATCTCCACCCACCTGCCTCAAGGTGAATGCTCGGATGCCTGTGTAGCAGTGGAGTAAGGTGTCAGCTGAGGAAGGGTTAGCTTCTGTGCCTGGGGGTGCTTGAAGGCAAGTGGTAAAAAACCAAAACCAAATAAACAAACAAAAAAACCCAACCTGAAAAGTCAATTGATTTCCCTGAATTCCTTCTGATCGAAGGGATATGTGGGGTTTCCAGGCTCCAGGGGATTTCTTTAAGGGTGGTTATAGCAGTATTAAATAGAGTGGTTCATTTTCTCCTGGCAGGTGTGGATCAAACAGCTAACATGAGATTTCTGATAAATATCCTGTAACATGACATGATTGATTTCAACTGTCAGCTATGGTCAGATGACTCTTGGGAGTTTTTATGTAAGAGATGCTTTAGCCTTAGATGTATAAAAGTCCCTTGTCTAAGGACTATAGTGTAACTTTAAAAAAATAAGTACTGAAGTAACTTCAGGAGCAGATCACCGTAATTTTCTCACAGAAAATACTGAAAATGCAGGAATTGGGAAGTTTGTAGGAAAACTTCACTTTCTGGTTACAAATATAAAAGATGTTTTCATCACAGAAAATTATAAGGAAATAAAAATTTAAATATTGGTCTGATATTGCAAAATCATTGTATTCCCTATCCTAACTTCCAAAATAACATTTAGTTCTCCAACAAGTTATAGGTGGAAATTTTTCCAAAAGTCTTACAAGCTTTTGAGTGAAACTATGTCATTAACTTTTTATCCAGAAATGGCATTTTTGGAAAAGCATCCATCATCAAATGAGAAACATGTTAAACTTCATGTCACAATTGATTTAACGTGAACAAATAATTTTAAGGAAAAATAATTTTGCCTGAAAAAAATTTGACCATTGAAACAATCCATAATCTCTCTTACACTTGAAACTTGTTTTGATATACTTAACAAAACGACAGGGAATTTCAAATTTCTTGCATCAGATTGGACTCTTTACAGACATGCAAAATAAAATTCAAGATTTTTCATGGCAGATGGTTTTAATTTTATGATTGGAATGTTTGAAACGATTTTAATTTTGCCCACAGCCCTAATGTTAGAGATAGTGTGAGTGCCCAAAGTCCAGGTGAAGTCACCTGGGGTAACTGATACTTCTAAAAATTGTGTTACTGTACATACAGGGCAGCTAGTGTCTGTTAATATACTTGACATAACAATTAATAACAACTTTCCAGGCTGAGTTTTATGCGAAGTGCTGTGTACCCTTCAACTGTTTGAAACACTTTGACTTCTCAAGATGTGGGTTTGATGTTAAGAATTATATAGCTTACTTTGTTACTAATATCTACAAATTAATTAAAGTACATTTTATTTTGCTGTTGAAAAGGTCTGTAGGAAAGAAGCAGGAGGGAGTGCGTGTCGCAGCCTCGTGGCTGGTGGGGCGGCTCTCTGGAGGTATGGAGAAACCTGAACCACGCAGCACCATCAGGAAATTCCATGGCTGAATTGGAAGCTGGTACCCAGGAACTTTGGGGTTGGGAAATTAATTTCAGATGACTCTGAAATATGCCTCCTAGATAAATAGCCTGCGTATTCTGAAATGAGCATGTAATTTAAAACAGCGTGGGGCATTCAGAGAATTAGAAGCCAAAAAAACATTGGGGTGGGGGTGGAGAAAAAAAGTAATTTGAAACTGTGATTTAATGAAGAAAATCGAGGACCAAAGTGTTGACAGGAAAATTCAGGCAGTTATCAAATCCAAGGGTGTCAATGAAATAATTAAAAGCCCATGGTATGAAATGGCTCTAGCTACTGTGATAGACATTGGGTTGCCCTACATACTCTGTGGTACTTTTATATAATAACATCAACATTAGGGTTTGGACTGAGCCAGGATTCACAGGAACTCTATACTGGCCCTTCTTTTATTATTTTAGCTAGAGCACTTCATTAGTGAGGCTGCTCTTTATTGATGACCTGGGAAGGAAAGCAGTGTTTAACTTTTTGCTGCTGCTGCCTCCTAATCAGAGGAGAAATGCCTTGAAGAAAGGAAATGAGAGTGGGTAAGAAGTTGTAATGAATTGCAAAGGGACAAACACATTGCTCATGGGGAGGTCTGTTACTGTCATTGGTCTGTGCTACTTCATTGGAGAATGTGCCTTTTCAATTTTTTTTTTTCTTGAGACCTTTTATTCTACTAGGCTGGGTTGGCAGTACTGCATATCCCCAACTCTACGTGAAGTTGATGGCTACTGTTTTCATTGTTTTTATGTACTTCATGGTTACTGAACATATCAGATCTTCTTGTCTCGTCATAAACTTGTGAACTCCTTGAAATGGGATCTGAGATGGGAAAGCTGGTGGCTTTTCTCAGTTCCATCTCACTGCTTACTAGTATCCTTGTGGGGAGGGAGCCAGGACCAATGTGAGTGCCAGTGCAGGATGGTGGCAGCCAGGAAGGAGTGGAACAGGACACCTTGGCACTGTTGGCTGGGTGTGGGAGATGCTGAGTAAGTCTCAGTAAGGCCCAGCTTTGTGATTCTTGCACCTGTCATACAAAGAAAGTTATCTGGTGTGCTAAAATATATTGCTTGCTTGATAGATGCTAACTCTCAGCAAACTTAATTTCTACTCTAACTATGAAGTCTAAGAAAGAAAATACATTTGTATTCAAATTTAAAGGCATTAAGAAAAAAAAAATAGTGTTTGGAAGCATCTGGAAAACCCTTGCTTTTGAGAAAAGTAGAATGCATAGCTTTAACCTTTGCTGTAAATCATCTCACCTCTCTGGGGTTTGAACTTTTATCAATTTCTGAAAATGAGCTTCCAGTCTGTTCTGTATTGATCATCTACCCCATGTCAATAATAGCTGTTGTGAAGGTGAGCCCTGCTTGAAATTCACGTTAATGGTATTCATGGAGGAAGGAGTGGGGGAATGTGTGTGTATGTACAGTTAGAGATTTATTTCAAATTCTCAAATTAAAATCTTTAAAGAATAGTAGGTTGAATATTATTTATGGTGTTACTGCTCCATAGGCCTTTGATCTTCTAGATATGTTACTTAAAAGCAATTTTAGTTTTTATTGTAAATCAAAATATCCAACAGAATTATTTCTTATATCATATTCATAATTCTTATGTGCAAACTAGAAGGAAAAAGATGAAGTCGCTGAGACTGGTTTAAATCCCTTAAAGTAAAATTTAAATCTACTGCAGCTTTTAAGGCCCTGCCACAGGGCATTAAACACATAGCCTGAACTACTGTTTTTTAAGGAAAAGCGGTTTTTTTACCTAAACAAGAAAGAAATATCCACTTCTGTGGAACCTTTTGGAATTCTTACTGCTGAAAATAAAATACTTTGATTATAAAAAGAATCCACCCAGTTTTCTTATTTCCCAAACAATTGTTTTTCAACCCAAACAAGAAAAGCTTAGAGAGAATATCCACAGAATTTCTTTCCTTGATTTCTTCACACTTTAAGGGAAGATAATCTTCAGCATTTATTGCAACTCCCATTGAGAATGTAGCATTTGTTCTTCTTCTGAGCTACTTTCTTTGCCACCTCTAATGCTGACTAATAAACCAGTTATGAAGCTGTCCTGCTGCTTTATTTTGATCCCTTGGTAAATGTAAACTTTACAGAAGGGTTCCCACAAATGTGGAGGAAACCATCTTTGTGGTAGGATTCAATGTATGTGAATCAAACCCCCTTTGATCAAGGGTACTGCGATACGGGATTGATGCTCTCGCGGATCTAGGACAAATGAGATTAAAAATGTGATATGGGAGGTGTGGTGTTTCACATGCTTCTTTCATGTAGTGCACATATAGCAAGAAAGTTTGTGGGGTTTGTGTGTGTATCATTCTTTTGAACTGAAAGAGAATTTTGCAGTTACTTCCCCCCCCTTCTGAAAACAAATAAAACCCCAAGTATTTTTTATTTTCATATTTATTTTCTATTGCCATTCCCCTTGAAGAGGAGCTACCTTTTAAAAATTATTATTATTTTAATGGAGAGACAAGAGTGCCAGTCTCCTTTCTGTGCCTGAGAAAACCCATTAAAGTGGTGGTTAGGACAGTGGGGAGCAATGATTGTTAACATGTACTAGGGTACTGGTTTGATATTAAATTGTGGTAAGAACGAGATAGGTGAATGAGTCAGGGTTTGCCCTGCAGTGTTGGGAGTTTGTGGAGTTCTCCCATGGGAGTGGTGAGTTTATGGCAAAAAAGTGTGTGTGCTTACAGCAGTGGAATTATATGGCTACATTTGATATATTTTATATAATTTATTTTTATATATTACATATAATGCATTATATGTTTGCATGTGTATACATGTATATAAAAATTTGGAATACATCTTATATATATGTGTGTGTGTATATATATATGTGTGTGTATATATATATATGTGTGTGTGTGTGTGTGTATATTCATTGATCTGCATACTACTAACAAAACAAACATTATTGTGAA
>VYZV01019335.1:50882-72882 GCA_013401275.1 Pandion haliaetus
AGTAGTGTGCTTGAGCCCCAAGTTAGATTTCAGATAATCTGTGAAAGGAGTTAGTTAATTGTGAATCATTTCTCCTGGAAGTCCAAGGAGAAGAACCCTGTGGTAACAAACGGCACCCCAGCAAATCAATGTTTCATTAGCATGTCTATGGGAGATGTCTGTTCTGTTTTGCACATAAAATGAAACAAGAGCTTTCATCTCCCTCTCTGCCTCACTCTGCCTTTGAGAGAGAGTAAGTGGCTTTGTTCATTAAATTCCAAACTTTCACTGGTGTACATCCCCCTGTGCTTTTTTTCTTTTACTCTAAAGCTCTCAATCAGTTTAAAAGGAGAGAACCTCCATTAAGGACAACTGCCAGGTAAATGTTTATTTTCATAATGTATTTATTAAGGTGTAAAATAGAGGGAAGCATTGCTGCAAGGGCTGGAATGTACTTACATGTTTGTGTCCATGAACTTCTGCATCAAAGTTTTTGCAGAAAACTCAGGCAATTTGCGATACTGTTTTTTGGCATCAAGCACACTACTAAAGGCACAATTATTTACATCTTTTAGTCTGAAGCCTGAATTTTGGCAGTGCTATTTCCTACACTTTCCAAGTTTAGTCAATTATTTTAGGGAGGAGGGCAGGTGGTGGCAGCATTTGTACAAGTCAGTTAATACATCTAATGAAAATATACTTGAAATAAGTCAGATATGTTCTGAACATGAAGAAGATACTGCAAGAAGGGGTTTCGGTCTGTCGCTGCTCGGCACCAACTTGTTTTGAAGCTTTTCCAAATGCAATTTATAACATCCTTGTCTATCCTCAGTTGCTAGAATTTTAACAGCCTAACTCTACCACCACCTAGATTTTGGACGTGATGAAACCATAACTATCAATAACATTACTTATAATTATCCTACTAAACAATAGTGGTTAGTTTTACAATGTTAAGACCACATCATATTTGCCTTAACTACAAAAGCATTCTGTTTGGGCTTCTTTTTGCTTGGTTATATAGGTGCAAATCAAGGTATAGCACCAGGCATTTGCCTACTTTGAAAATACTGCTTGTGATAGCAGAATTAGGCCCAGTCTGCCATCACTTAAGTCAACAGGATGTAACTTGGTATAATTCTTAGCAGCCATGTTATAATAGAAACATTTCTTCTGATACGTTTTTTCCATTATTGTTGAGTGGTCCAGCTCATTAACCAGTAATCATTCTGGGTCTATTAGCTAGATATTGATATTGTATGTGCTGTTGCCAGTTGTCATGACTTTAAATTTTGCATTACCTGTGTATTTTCTTTAAAACCCAGTTTCTGGATTCGCGTTATTAATGAGATGCTTAGCTGTATCTTAAATAAATTCCTAGCCTGCAGGCTCTCAAATGTAGAAATGTAACTCAAAAGCACCCTGGAAGATTAAAAAATAGATAGCAAAGAGAGAGAGTCCCAAATCTCATGATTTTCAGGGCATAGCTCTATTATTCCTGAATCCATTGGTTTGGCAATATTTTTCTTATAACTGAACAAACATTAAATACCCGGTTTTGTGTCTTGCATCTGCTTTCTTTGTGCAGCATGTGTTCACTGTGCTGATAAGGAAGATAAGAGTGCTGAGGAAAGCTAAGCAAGCACTTTCTTTTCCCCCCTTTCCTGTATTCTGCTTTTGGGAATTAACCAAAATATCAGCCCTAGCCAGAAATTTGACCACTATACAGATTTTTCATAGCGAGTGTTTAGAATCAGGCCCTACATGTTTCCAAAAACAATTGCAAAAGAGCTATACTATTCAGTGCTTGGCTCTTTCAGCGTTTCCATATGAGATTCATTCATTTCTCTCAGCCGGGCCCAGGTAAGCCTTTAGAGGCAGCACGGAAAGGTGCTCCTCATGGATGTGGAGGCACATTTGAAAGCAGCTGGTTGAAATGGCTTGGCTTTGGTTCTTTAAAGAGTGAGGAACCTCGGGCCTGTTCATGTTCAGATGTCTGGTTTGGCTTGAAATTTTTGCAGCAGTGATCAGGGAAATTACCCTGTTACAATGTCCTCTTTGGAAGTGTCCTCTTCTCGTCTTGGAGCAGATCCGTTAAGAGATTGTGGACCAGATACTCACAAAATCTGGATGTCTACCTAGGTTTAAATTGAGTAATAGGGATCTTGAGTCACTTGGTGGTCTTCGTCTTCTAATTACGTATAGCAGTTTCATGGACTGGTTTCTTGATTGCCTCTTTTCACTGGTTTTACATCAGCATAACTGTGGTTTTGAGTAGTTGCTCCTGATTTTGTGTGAATGAGTTGGACTTCTTGGATTTCTTGAAGAGAGGCTGCAGTTGAGCCTGTTTGTGATTCAGGAGCAATTCTTCCAGTGGATTTTCTAGGCTGGGGAATTATAATAAGTTTCTTCCTATCCCCAACAAGCACCGGAGCCCCGACGATGAGATGGAGCATTGAAGGTCTTTGACAAGGCTGCTAATCAAAATCTCAGCACAGGGTTCTACTCCACCTAACCATAAAAAGGACATGTGCTTATTGACTGGAGCGGTGCCTTAGCTTGATTGTAACAATCTAAGTTCGGAAACAAGTACTGTAATTAACCATGACTGTATTATTGGATGTGTGTGCATGTAATTAACAAACCAGATATTTTTGTCTATGTGGCTCTACTTATTTGTTCATGAAAACTCCCCACCATTTTCATCAGCATATTAAGGTTAATTAAAATTAATTCTGTTTGTATTGACTACCTTTTCACGTATGCGAAGTTTGTGCAAATCAAGAGTGTGGCCAGGGCCTTCTTCCCTATAAAATCCATAATGTTTGCTTTCAGAGCTGGGGGAAAGAGGAATCAAAATTGCAGGCTGTTTGAAATTTAAATCAGAGCAGTGCTGGTCAATAGTATCAAGGTTACAGTGCCCTGGAAGATTTTGATTGGGTGCTGCCAGGTGCATGCTGGGTCACAATGACATTAAAGGTCAGATGAATGGAGTTTTAAGATTTATTTTCTTTTTGGTTAATGCTGGGATTCCTGGCTGAAAAAATCATGGAAAGCTGTGATGTCTTTTCATACAGTAGAATTGTACAGGTTAGGGGATGATGTTCAGCCTGTGCAGAAGGAGAGCACGAGGTCAGTGTTTGCACTCTACTAATATTAAGGATTCCCTGGTTAAGAGCTTTCTTATATTAAATCCTAAACAAATACATAGCAAGATGCAAATGTTATCCTGAAGAATTTGCAATTTTAATGAATGGGACTGATATGCTATATGAGAAGGGCAGCATATGCACAAGAATGTGAGATGACTTGCTGAGGATCATGTTGCAGGCTATAAACACTACAGTGGGCTATCCTGAGAGCTGGAAGCAAACCCAATATTCCTAATGCACCACCACAACTCTCTACCTGTGCTCCTTCCAGTGTCTTCCTAGCTCCTGTATTTCTACCAGATGCTTAAATGGGTTACAGACTAAATAGACTGTTCGAGCTTTTGTTAGATCAGTGAGAGTATTCATGAAACTTAATCTGAAGTAAATAGCAATACAGCAGTTATTGTTAATACATATTACTTGATTAGGACCCCAAGCTTGCCAGAGCTTTCAGGTGGATCTGGCTGTACCTATTCCTTAAAGTGAGCTCTTCAGAAAAAGATTTTAAATTGCAATAGCTGTGTTTTATTGGACAACAAACTAAGACAATATATAGATGCTTTAAAATAGCAAAAATTCAGATCAACGAATTTGTACTGGGTTAAGACAGAATAAAACAAGCACAACATAAACAAATCCCCCTCTCTTTCCCCTCTCTTGTCGAGATCTCCTCTTTCAGATTTGCTCTGATTTCAGCAGTTCATTGGCTTTCTGTGTGACAACAAGTTCAGCGCAGTCCTTTTTAAGTACCTGGGAAAATGAATTCTATCCATCCCCCTTTGAGGACCCCATTTTGCATCTCTTCCTGCTCCTCTCAGTTTTTTTGCTGTCTTTGCTTGTGCACGGGCTCCTGCTTGCTGGTGGTCTCATTCTCTCCATCCAGCCCTCTCTGCACTACAGAGTCTGGGCACACTCAGTCACGGGACTGGAGTAATCTCCTGTGCTGGTGAGAGGGTTTCCCTGGCCCGCAGGCAGGGGTTTGCATGGGATGAGCTGCTGACCCCCTTGCCAGCTGCCCAGCCCTAGCCGTTTCAGAGGAACATCATGTACAGCCAACTGTAAACAAACAAAACAAATACCATCCGTCACATTTGCCCTTTAATTTGTCAATTTTTGAACCTCATGATTAGCACATTGAGAGGATATGGGCTGATCGCAATTGTTGCAGCTATTGTTACAGACTATCTGCAGGCTCAGAAATATACTTCTACGTGGCCTTACTCTTGATTTATGTTCCTTTGGTTTATTCCCCAGGGAGGGAAATCTCTACAGGGTGTAAATCAGATTTTTTTTTTCTTCTTCTTTTTTTGCAGACTCTGGCTCATAATTCTTTCAAATGTAAATCTGAAGATAATCCTGCAACAAGAATGGATTCTATGCCTAATCATGTGGCTTCAGGCTTTATATCTCTGTAAAGCTTTAGGCCATTTCTGTAGAAATATACAGAACATCTTCCAAAGAATAAAATGGTAATGTCCTATATCATCCAATTGCTTTTCCATAAGCCCTTGTAAAGGTTAACATATTTTGGTTTGTTTATATAACAGTTGTATCATCTAAAAAGTAGGAAAGTGAAATGTGGGGAGAATTTTTTCCCATTAAAGCTGGCTTTTAATCTGCTTCCTTGACAAATGTACTTGATGCTGATAGTATTTTTCCATTCCTGTCTACTCCCAGCAAGGCTGAACGATGTGCTTCTGTCTCTCTCTTGGCTCTGATAATGTTTTTGTACTAACATAACATAATGCCATACAATTAGAAATTATATGTTAGCTGTTAGTCATAGCCCAGTGAGTTTACATTAGACAAAAGAAATTAAATGGGAACCAGAGGAGACCTAGTGAGTGCAGTTTATGGTTTTTTATATTCAGAAATATCACATTTCTATTGATGAGCATCATTTGTGCCTGTATGGGGGAAACTAACTGTGCTACAGGCAAAAGAATTCCTGGTCATTTCTTCACATCCAAATCATGTATAATTTGTAAATGCAAAGTTAAGAGAGTTTTTCTTCTGTCTTGGAATTGATGGGTTGCTTTGAGATTTTTATTCACTCCTTGAAAGGAAATAGAATTATTTTTAGTCTTGATTCTCTGTAACATTAAATGACACCTTGTAAATTGTTTTGTTCTAGGAGTGAGAATTCAGACTCTACTGAGGCACTCGACGACTCATGCGATTGTCCCAGTAGGAGCCTCTCTTTAACAGGCTTTGCTCAGTTGGACCAGTGGCATTGCTAGTCTGGCACCTGTGTGTCTGGTGGTGATCGGTACCTTTTACTTCAGAAAAGTTTAGGGAACCAGTCTTCTGGAAAGTTTTCCTCTATCTCATTAGAGACTGTCTTAGGCCCTCAGAACACCAGCTAGGTATGTTTGCAGTTCTTCAGGTACCTTTCTCAATCCCACCTTTAATAATTGCTTCTAAATTCTTGCTTCATCCATCTGATGCTCTGGAGTGAAAATACTTGTAATATACAGAGCTGCTTGTGCTACTGCATTGCTTTTCAGTAACAGTTCCAGGTGAACAGTTCTTGATGCTGTCTTTGAAGCATCCCTACTATTCCAGGCTTGGCCTTTCCTACGGCTCAGTTAATGCAGCCTCCTTGAAATGAGAAATACTGAAGTGAGTATTTAAAACGAGGGCTGTTTTACAGCTCTCATACATGTCTTAGGCACAGTATGTGACACAAGCAGTATTGCTATTCCACTGCTGAGCTGAAGGAGGCAAACTGGGCTGGTTCTGATGAGGTGGGTAAATCCCTGTGGGAGGGAAACTGAAGCCATCAAACTCACTTCAAAGCATGCCACATGACACAGAACAAATCCATGTGCCTCGAGTTCAAGGGTAAACACTAACACTTTAGCTATCCTCTTTCCTTTTGCTGCTTCATTCTGCAGATTTGTTCAAACCAGTCCTATTTTTATATGCTTCTCCTTCTGTACTTGTGTGCAGAATAGAGAAATGTGACGTTTTTGTTAAAAGGGAGTACTACAGCTTATTGTGGGATATTATATCTTGCAGAATTAGACCAAGTGTCAGTTTACTACAAGTGGTACTTTACTAACATATAGATTGTGTTATGTCAGGCATCTTGTTTTACTTTTTTTGGAAATTTTCAGGCCAGTTTCTCCAGATGAATACGCAAGACTGCAAAATCTTTCTATTATGCCTGGTGCTACGTACCCATCATGAACTGGAGTGTATTCTCAGTTTTAGAGGTGGCATGAGGATCTGTCTCCCTGCTATGAGAATTTTATGGCTCAGTCTCCCTTCATGGTATGTTTCTATGGCCTGCAGTTAGTTGAATTACTCTATTTATAAATGTATAAATTTCTGTCTCCCTTGTACCTGGATATCTTTATAATATACTTGTCTCTATAAAGCTTGGAAGATTAGATTTCATTGATCATTAAACATAGTCATGATGGCTTAAAGTAAAAAAATAAATTGTGCTGTCTTTTTGGCTGAGGTTTCCAGTTACCATGAAGCCTTAGATTAGATCCACCTATTACAACAGGGCACCAAAACTGAGTGGTTTTGAGAAGCTCTGTCCTTATGTTTCTCTTGTGTTTCATATTTCAGTGATATTTGTGTAATACTGATTTGGATTACTAGTAATTGCTGACAGAGCTTTCTTACAATGAGACGGCAAGAGTGAGAAATCTGCCTCCTTCCTTTTCTTCCCTTGACTTTACTTATTCCTGCTTTTTTTTTTTCCTCATGTGCTTGCAATTTGGACTCGACAGTGTTCTGAGTAGATTTTCTACAGGTGTACATGGTCATTTATGTCTATGATTGTGTGTCCTGGTTTCAGCTGGGATAGAGTTAATTGTCTTCCTAGTAGCTGGTACAGTGCTATGTTTTTGAGCTAGGTATGAGAGGAATGTTGATAACGCACTGATGTTTTCAGTTGTTGCTAGAGTAATGTTCAGTCTAAAGTCAAGGTTTTTCAGCCTTTGATGCCCAGTCAGCAAGAAAGCGGCAGGGGCACAAGAAGCTGGGAGGGAACACAGTCAGGGCAGCTGACCCAAAGTGACCAACGGACTATTCCATACCATATGACGTTTTAGGAACTGAGACGGGTGCGTCGGTCGGCGGGTGGTGAGCAATTGCGTTGTGCATCACTTGTATTTTCCAACCCTTTTATTATTGCTGTTATAATTTCATTAGTGTCATCATTATCATTATGAGTTTCTTCTTTTCTGTTCTATTAAACCGTTCTTATCTCAGCCCACGAGCTTTAGTTCTTTTCCCGATTTTTCTCCCCCATCCCACTGGGTGTGGGGGAGAAGTGGGTGAGCGGCTGGGTGGTGCTTAGCTGCTGGCTGGGGTTAAACCACGACATTGTGTAAGTTCATATATGGGCATTTCTGCAGGAATGATTTTCTTTGAAGAAACGGAGCAAGGAGGATGTTCTGTTGTTAATTAGTACTTGGCCACTTGCATTTCTCATTCTCATATATGTGCAGTAGTGTGCACCTAAAATGCAGAAAATCCTCTCTAGAATAAGGAACTGATCTTGGAGAAGAGGGATGAAGGGAGCTCGGAAAAAGAAGTAAAAGGTTTTAAGGGAAGGACTGAACTTTTTTTCAGATGCTCTGGAGGACTCCAGAATGGGTTTAATGACATAAACTAACATGCTTCTCCTAGAAAAGGTTCACCTTGAGGAAGATAGCCAGAGAAAGAGTGAACAGGACAACTTCTGTACCTGGGTGTAAGGGGAAGAAATGCTTCAGATCTAGACTTCACATACGGAAATGTAGTGGTTATTTCCATTTTCTTTCCTCATAATGTCTTCCAAAGTTACAAATTTTTGTATGTTGTAAATAAATATTTGTAACAGTACATATATTTATCCTAATTTGGCTTTAGTTCAGAAGGTTTTCAAGATGGAGTAAACAGCAATTCATTTCTCCCTCAAAGGAAAGGCAAATCTATAAAATGGGATGTTGGGACCCTTTAACACGTGCTCCAGCTGACTAGCTATACTTTAAAAATGTCCAAGCGGATAAGGATGTGCCTCTATAGCAATAACATATATTGGTTTGAGTGCTCGTATTTCAGGAGACAGAAAAGGAATAGAGTTTTCTCTTGGGCAGGTGATAACTGAATCTCTTCCATATGGGGCACAGCAGGACCTATAGGTCTCAGGAGAGCTGTCACACACTGCTGTCAGGAATCTGAGCTGAAATCCTGAAAAGGATTTTCAACCTGTCTCCTGGTGAGATTTTCCTTAAGAGATGCACTGAGAACTTCTCATCATGAAGACAAAATCAGTAGTACTTTAGAGCTAATGAATTGCAGCTTTGCTGCATGGGCTTCAGGTGGCTGTATATTCATGAATTAACAGGTGATCCCTACAAAATCTGATGAAAAGGTTTGAGCCAGTGGAAAGCTTCAGAAGCTAATATTTGAATCCAGCAAAGAATATCGACCAAAGAGACTGGATCCTCTTGGCCATACTTGTTCTTGTTAGTCTCTGAAGTTTATAGTCCTACGTTTATAAACACTTGCTCTCTGTGTCTCAGTCCTCTGAGCTTATAACCACGAGTAAGCAAACAGCATCAATAGGACAGTGAAGACCAGTTAGCCACAAAGCAGAACCACAAAGCAGCCATTCAGAAACATCGGACACTACAGTGGCATTACAGAGATGTAGTTTTGAAAACCACTGTCAGAGTATCAATTGTTACTTGTTCTTGTAATAAGTTTAATGGGGTGTACATTGCTGCTTTTAGGTATGTAGAACTCCTCCTTTTAAATGCTAGCTTAGTTTTTTCATAATCTGAAAAAGAAATATAATATGACAGAGAAAAAGGGGATTAAGCGTAAACTTAGGGTCATAATAACATTAATTTGCTTGTTGTGGAACCACTTTTGGACACCCTTTTGAAGGTTGCCTTGAAAACTTCCATTTTTTTCAAATAATGCAATAAAGATGGTTTTAATTTTGTCCTGTAATTAAGGCTGTTCACAAAACAGGCTTCACCAGATCTACCTATACATGTTTTGTTATCTCTCTCTGATGTATTACAAAAGATCTTGCAACTGATTTGTTGAAAAATGTATACTTTCTTCTTGCTTTGCTGTGTGCTTTGATGAAGCTTACTCTTTGTTTACCGTTTTCGTTGAAGGCTGTCCATCAGTGGCTATAATTTAGCAATAGCAGTAATCATTGTTTGGTGTTGGGTTGCTGCTGCCTAGCTTTCTTTAACTCTAGTCACTTTGGTTCTCCTATTGCATGCAGGCAAGATGGGAAACTTGAAATACCTCTTCATCAGAGGGTTGCTTGTTTGTAGTAGGTGAATTTTGAATGGCTTACAAATATTCTTATCATTCTTGTGCTTCTGTTATGTTTAGCCACTAGGATGTTGCAATCCTTTTCTTCTCTCTATTCCCAAGTAGGTGTGAAAGATCAGCAGTCAGTTTTGTTAGTGCATAAGTGGAAGTTTAAAAACCAAACCAACAAAAAAGGGACTTGTGTGAGGAATAATGCATTTACTACTTTAGCTTTTGGAAATTCTATTAGTATTGTAAGCACTGAAGTCATTAGAGGGTGGTAGTGTAGACTCTACTGAGTTTAACTGAATGCTCGACAGTTTCACCTTAGAAAAATATTTCACTACAGAAAAAACCCTACAATACCAATTTTTGTAGAGGCTAATGGAGTTACTAGTACAGTCTGACTTGTCTATTACTCATTAAGTCTGCCACCTGTAGCCACTGTTTGCAAGAAAAAGAGGCTTTGTCTACTCTGATCTTCTCCCTGAGATGTTTTCTGATTGCAGCTTCCAGCGCAGTAGCTTAGGAAGAGAAGGATACTTGTGGTGGTGTCATTTTTAGGACTCTACAGATTTATTTGTATATGTATCTTTTATCAAAAGATATAGACTTTTCTTAGCTTTAATACTTTTATTTGAGAGCTAAGATTGCTGCAGAGATGCTGTTTACCTACTTTTTTCACTGGCTTTATAAATGGATAAACAAATGGCTCTTTCTAATGGTAGCTTCATTGGCGCTCAGCGTGGCTTCCAACTTCTGATATTCCATGGTGCATGGATTGATTCCTTTAATTTCTTAACTTCAGACTTCATTAAAGATTGATTCCAGGTTTGGTTTCAGCTGCGTGTGAAGGTTCAGGTTTGTTGTTTTCATCCAAAAATATGTTATGGTCTATGTTTCAGACTACAAATTTCCTGTTAAATCTGAACTCCATTTTGACTCCTGACCTGAAGGAAATCCTTTGGGAACCACCACATCTTCCTTGTTTTTGTTCTCCACTTATAAAAATCTTCCTCACTTTTTGCATAGATTTCAGTTTGGTAGGATAGGAACAGGTTGTGCTTTTTCTGAATAGCACACGCTTTGAATGCCAGAAAGGTACATGAATTCTTCTCTTGCAGAAGAATACTTATCTGAAACATTTCTCCTGGTTTTGATCCAGAATCTTTCCTCACTCAATGTCTCTAGCAATTTGCATCTGTGATTTTTATAAACTTACAGGCATAAAACAGTACTAGCTTGCTCATTCAGATAAGGAATTATTCATATTTGATTTGGTATTTCAGCAAGTATTATTTTACAGATATCTAAGGCTTTTATAGATATCTAAGAGGGAATCTAAGCCTTGAAACTTATCCTGTCTCTGCATCATACTTCTGTCAGTGTTCAGGTGTAATTCTGGGGTACTTATTGAACTGAGCTGGGGGTTCTTGCAGCATTCAAAATTGCATTGCTGCACTGCTCTTTGGACACAGCTTCATGTTCTACTAGATGAAAATGTTGTGGCAAGGTGGTTAAGTCATACCTTTATTGATCTGGTTTTTGTAAGTTTTAATCTTGATCCAGACTTTGGTTAAAGGCTATGTCCAGCTGACCCCTGTTATGGTGGCTTAGAAATGCCATCCATACCACTCTTTATTCAGGCTACAGAAGCTGCTGTTGCAGGTGAGGCTGATGTCCTCTTGGTGTTGCTTGCCAACATGCCATCATGCTTAGTCTTGCAAGAAAAGATCTCGCACGAACTTTTGCAAGAGTAGTAGTAGGAAATCCAATGATCTGGCTAAGTTCTGACTAGGGTAAGTGTTCTGTCCATTCAAGTTCTCTATGAAATATCACATGAGGATTTTTTTTTAAAAAATGTCCCTAAGCGTTTGTGCCTTCCAAATTGTTGCCTTGTTTTACCCCAATAATGAGCACGTTTCACTGTTGGTTGAAACTCTTCCTTTGTAATATTTATTTATCATTTTTTCAACTACCTCTAGGATAAGGAATCTTATGAATAAGATAATTTACATTCTTATTTCTATTATGTGTAAATGCGTGGATTCGTTATTTTGATGGGTTGGTGGTATACTAAAAACATCAAGGTTGTAAATTTTGTACCAGATCTGCTTATGTGCCAACCACAATTTTAGCACCCAGATTGCCTAATGACAAGCCTTTAGTGGGTAGTGACTGCAAATAGACTTGCTTGCCTTCATACCAAATGCATGTATTCTTTGACACAAAATGCTCTCTAGGTCCTGGTTAAGCACAGGTGCATTAGCTGTTGCTTTACAAGTTTTGTGTTTTTCATGAGAACGTGAAGTTGAATTCCTAGCCCCCTAGCTGGCAAATAAAAGCGCAAACAAAACAACCCCTTCCCACACTTTTACAACGAATGAAAGCCTGCTGTGGATATGCTTTTAAGAGGTGATATGAAAACAGGCTCCTGATCTGAGTGTTAAAAACAGCTTTATGCCTTAAGTAGCAAATGCCACTCTGACAAAGGATTAGTCTAACTTTGAAGGTCGAAGTGGGGTTCGGGACATCTGTCTGAAGCTCCTTTTTCCATCTGAAAAAGGAACCTTCAAAGGCAAATTTCAATACTTGACATGCAGCTTTTCCCCCTCTGTTCCAGCCTTGCAAACAACGAACGAACCAATGACAACAGAGTGAAGGAAGACAAGAAAAGCATGTAAAACAGCTTGCAATTGCTTTCATTCAACGCTGAGCTGCTCCTCAGGGGTGGGGGTTTTCTTCTGTTTTATTATTATTTTATTTCTTTTGCATATTTTTTGTTTTCTGCCAGTTAAATACCCTTGTTTTCTACAGAGAGCAGCTTGAAAGTAGGATATCTGATATGGGAGCCTCTGCAAACCTGTATATGTTAACAACTGAGAGCCACATTTTCAGGAGTGCCCTGTAGTCAGCAGGCTGAACTTTCTCCCCTATCCGCCCAGCTGCCACACAAAAATAACTGAACCAGTCTGGTATAAGAGGAACATGAGAAGGAACTAGTAAAAGACAGAGTGAAGTTGCTAAATTATTTAGAAATCTTTTCTGGCTCTGATCTCTTTACAGGTTGAATATTTCTAGACACACGGCCAATGCTGCTATGCTGCTGGCCAAGAACATGTCAGATTTCACTAGCTAAGCAATGCGGGGTATGGTCAGTACTTGGTTGGGAGACCTCCAAGGAAAACTCAGGTGCTGTAGGATGTGGTAATTACTAATTCAGTAAATAGACTTCTCAGAGTAAGTGCAGCATCTGTGTCCAATCTAGGAGGATGTTGGAGCACTGCTAGCAAAAAAAGCACTGGGTAAAGGTTGGCAGGATACTCTATGACCCCATAAAACATTTTGGAATTATAAAGAAATATATATTGTGTATCATAATGGCATCAAGACCTTTTAAAACTTGTTACCCACTCCCCCCACATCCCGCCGAAAAAAAAAATTTCCTCTGTAATCTGANTTTCCTCTGTAATCTGAGGTTGCATAGGCTAAGGAACTGTCCTTGCCTTTGAGAGATCCAAGTTCAATTTGTTCCTCTGGCATTAGTCCTTGTCCAAATACATGTTCTGCCTGCCAAAGTGTGTGCCACTGTGGCACGGGGCTGTTTCTTTCTCACTTTGACCAGTGATTTTTATTTTGAGACAAAAAATAGTATATAGGAATGGAAAAAATATTTTATTAATATTTTCAGCCATAGCTGGAGCTGCCGGGCATAAGTTTATTTCTGATGAAGAGAAAATGAGGTTGGTAATCAGAACCCCAGATGACTTGATTCTGGGACCTTGTCTGGGTTTCAATTTTTGGACTTCCTTGGCTTTAAGTATGCAAAACCTTAACATCTAATAAGGTAATACTTTCTGTCCTACATTTTACTGTGCAAGGTTTCTGTGTAAAATAACTGACTTGTCTGGCTCAGGCCTCCCCAGCTCCTACAGACAGCTGGTGAAGTAGATTAGACTTCTTGAGGATGAAAGTTCTATATGGTGCATAGTAAATAGCAATTAGTATTTTTCTGTGCAATGGTAAAAAATATTTATCTCCTTACCTGGGGGAAATTGTTATTGATGTGTCTGAATGCCTGTTTAAACAGCTCTGTAATGGAGAGAATGTTAATAAGAGATATATGAAACATCCTTAAAACTTTGGAATAATCAACTTTACACAGGTATTATGATGTAAAATCTAATGATTTCAACATCAGAAGGTTTTACTTGAATTGAACTGTGTGGAGGCCAAGACTTAACATTCACCTTGTTTAGCTAAATCAGGATAAAACCTAGTCTTCAGGTAGACTTTTTCCCTGACCCAGCTTATACATTTGAAAAACATACCTTCTTTTGCAATGAAGATACAGACAAAGTGATAATGTGTCCTGAAAACCACTGAGAGGTTAACATTTCTGCATCAATTTAATCCATTTGTGGCACTTTCTTATACTATTAGTACTGCAGCTTGGCCAAAAAAACAAACCCCAAATCAACAAAACACAGTTTCCTAATAGCTAATCTTTGTGTGATGTACTCTTTGAAATCACTCCCTGAATTGAAGTAGCCCCCTCTTCTGACCAGCCTTTAACAGGTTTTCAGCTGATTTGTGTCTGAAATCAGCAGAGCTTTCCTCATCACGAATGGGCAAAATACATTAATTGATTATAGAATTTTAAGTTCTGACTAAAACACTGGTCTGTATAGAGAGAAGGGGAAGTAGTTAAGAAAAATGTAAATTTTCCTGCTGATTTCAAAAATAATATAGTATCTCTACAACCTATTGAGGCCAAGTAGGTACAAACTACCTTTCTTGTTGTGATCTTTTTTTTGCATTGAAGATGCTCAGGAAGTTATGCAAATCGGAAATGGACTACTAGGATATGCTGAAATGAATTTTTGGCCATGACCATTTACCTGTTTCAGCCTTGAACTATGTGTACCCAAGGTTGTTTGTTTTTATTTTAAACTAAAAATGTATTCTTTACACAATTTCTTTGGGTACAAAAGTTCATATTCAAAATAAAGAAAAGCAAGCTCTTCCTTACTGAAATGTATTTATTGCCAAGTAGGCTGAGGGAACATCAGGGTTTCTGCTGTCTAAGGTGGTCTTCAGTAGACTCTTATTCTTTCCACAATGGCAGTTGCCTCTTATAGCTGCATCAGAATGAAACTCTATGCATCTATAAAGCTCTTAAACTATGGAATTTCTTCAGTGTTCCTCCATACAGTTATCTTCTGGAGTTGCATAACTTTTGATTTCCTTAACTTCTTGACTTCTGCTTTTCTTGCCTCTCTTCTGGAGTAACAAACCCTCCCATGCACACATACCTATCCTGGCTTTCCACTGGTTTTGAGGTGTACATCATGGTGCTTATTCTGTGCTGTCTTGCTCTTTTGCACTTATATTCTTACCACCAATGCTAGTTCTTAAAGAAGAAAGTAAATAGGAAAAGTGATGCTTGTGGAGTTGAAAACCCATATTTATGATTTTAGAGTTACCTCTGCAAAACTTCTTGCATGCCCTCAAAGAATAGCAAAATGCTACGTGTCTAATTTCTAAAATTGACCTTTCAAAAGAGCTTTCAGTCTGATACAAAACATACAAACGGAAGATGGAAAGAGGCTTAAGCGTTTGGGAAGTAGCTTCCCAGGCTGAACTGCTGCACTCTGGCTGAAATGGCATGTTCTATCCAGAGTATGTGAAAGAGCATGGAAACTTGATCCATATTCCCTTTGCAACCCAACACTGCTCTTCCATATGGGTTTGGGGAGTGAACCAGAGAAAAATCTTTGCTACTTGCCTCCCTGTCTGTGTATTTAGGCAAAGTCCCCATCCCCTACCTTTGTGCGGTATCTATCTGAGGAAGACTGACAGAGGGAGTTGGGTGGGCATAAGGTGAGAAACAGAATTGAGGCTCAAGAAGGAAGGGGAGAGTACAGGTGTCAGAGGCTTTTGGGGAATCTGATTAATTTGGGGGGACTGTGTGCCTGCATTAATTGCTTGATGGGGGATGAGTGAATGAGAGGATGATGGGTTTTTCAGGCTACTTCAAGTAATGCCTGTGTCCAACCCAAAGTTGAGTGACCATCTGATGCCAGTCGTGTCCATTTTCATGTTCATTAACAACTGCTGATTTTAATGAAAATTCTTTGTTCAGGTTTTTTAGACTTTCTGCTTTTCCACCTAGCGTTGTGATCCCCCCCAATATTCTGTTCTGCTCTTTGGCATTGCTGTTATAGCAGTGGCTGCATAAGTTGCATGTTATTGTTCCTGCTCTGCAATAACGTTTGAAATGTATATTTTCCTTCCTGTCTTGAACTTCCCCCTTCTCTTTTATATAAATGTGTTAGTTTGGTTTCTGGGGACATTCTATAGGTGTTGGAGACTTGGTGCTTTGCATGGCTGACACAAAGAAGAAAAAGTATTATGAATGCTAGTGGAATATTTTTGGTAAGCAGCTGAAATGAAGTTATGTTTGTAGACAAAAGCCACTTCTGTTTCTTTCAAGGCCTGTTCTCGGAGATCCCTAGCATAAGATCTAAGGATTTTAGTAGTGGAACTGATTTGCACCAGGAAGTTTAGCACTCATGAATATATTTTAGGTATTCTACTGGTGAAACGGGTGAAGAGCCTCAGTCCCTAAAGCCCTCCATGGTATTCCAGCATGCTGTGCCTCCAAGATATATTTCAGCAGTCTTCCCCTAGCTCCCTGTATCTTCTGTGCATGAATAAAATAAATCCCTAATGGTATAGGTTGCCTTCTTGGCTCAGTTCTTTAGGTGCTTTGACTGGGCTTTCGATCCCTGTAGTCACTTTATTGAAACACAGCAGGATCCTTCTGGGACGGCCTCCAAGATGATCCTTTGAAAGATGAAATGTAGCTACTAATAAGCCATTCCATTTCTTTCTCCCCCCTCTCTGCCTCCCGCCTTGGGTAGGAAGCTATTTGGCTTCATATTTGCACTCCTATAAAAAGTTGGGGATGTACTGTCTCTTTTATTAGAAGTAAATGAATAAATGAAAACATGTAATGGAAGGGACTTGACCTGTGAAAATCTCTCCTTCCTTCCCTTTTCCCTTGTCTCTTTTGGGGCATGCTAATGTAACTTCAGGCTCTAAAAATGGTTACCAAAAAAGGGGAAAAAGAAGGGTGGGGGAAGTTTTGGTGGGTTTGTTTTATTTTTTCCTGCCTAACACCTGGACCTCCCCAGAGGGATTTCCTGTCAGCTGCAGCCTTTGAGGTTGACCTTAGTTGCCTGGTTGGTTTTGTTTTGCTTTGAATCAGAGCTGCACCATTTGGACATGTATTTCACATGTCCCAAGAGCTCCTTACCTCCGCCCTACCCTACCCTACCCCTAATGTCTGGATGTCTATTAAAAACAATTTCTGTGCAGCCCAGTTGGGGAGATGTTTGGGGTGGGGAGCCATAAGTGATCTTGCATGAAGGGATGGGAATTCCACGCATTCCTATCTGGGCTTCCATGTGAGCTCCGAACTGGCTCTAAGCAAAGCCCAGAGACACTCCACACAGATATCTCTGTCTCTAGTTCAGTCTTGTCCTTGCATCGCTCCCATCTCTGCACTCCCATCGCTGAGTGCATGCTGCTGCCTCTGCTGGGAGTGCAACAACAAAGCTCTTAAGAATACCCAGGCAGCCAAAAATAACAGCAATAAAAAAATAAGACATTATTAAAGCCAGATACAACTGATCTGAAGTCACAGCGAGTGTAACATGACTCAGTCAAATCCCCAGGACAGTTGGAGACAGAAAGGGAAGGAGAGAGGAAAATCTCTATCTGTTTAAAGTTCTGGGCCCCAAACTCCTTACAAGTCGGCTTTGATAATTCATCAGACGACCACAAAAAAGAATGCCTCCCCCGCTCCAGATGCAACCGTGTCTTGTCCCAGCCTCTTTTTCCACAGCCTGTGAATCTCACCACATCAAGGGGGAGAGAAAATACATTTAAAAGTTCTCCTTATTTAGGTTGGGTAAGTTTGAAATATCCTCCAAAGGCAAACGTGTGTGTATGACTGAAGGCATGCGTGCGTGAGTATATACACATGTAGAGTTGTACTTGGGAAAAGGGAAAAATTACTGGAAAAAACAGCATTTGCAGTTCACACCCAATGCAATTAGAGAAAGAGGCAGCTGTAAGCCTCTTTATTATGGCACAGTTAAGCTAACTAGAGAAAAAAAACAAAAGCCTGAACCAAAGAGTAGAGAGTGGCCCAATGCCTGCCTGTAGTCTGGGATGGCTAACTGCACCCTTGCCCCATTGGCTGCATTGAATGCAATAGGGGAACAACTCAGAGTACAGGCAGTGTTTCACAAGAAAGTAAACTCTCCTAGATGCAATTGTTTGGCTGTTGGTGGGATGCTTGCTGGAAAAGCAGATTGACATACCAGGGTGTAATAGGAACGGAAGAAAAACGTTGCATCGAGCACTACCGGCTATCCTTCTCTGTTATCAAGATGAGAGATTGATTTTTTAGGCCTATTGTTGTATTGGAGTTCTCAAGGGGTTACCATGAAAGAGGTGCTCCCCCACGTCATTTGAGGAGAGTAGCTTTGACTAATGGACTCGAAGCAAATGGTAGAAAAGGGGCTAACCAAGAAAACTTGGATCTGTTTTCAGTATCACAGTGTGTGTTTTTTGTTCTTAGATTTTAGCCGAGGCCAACTCTGATATAAACAGATGGACTTCAAAGTAGTTGGTCTGAATAAAAGCTTACATGATATTTTAATGATTCAAGTCTTTTGGGACTGTTAAACTAGATTTAAAGTCTCAGAAGGTATTTGTTTTTGCTTTTTGGGCCAGGCAGAACGACAAGAAATAGATCTGGTTCAATTTTTTTGGTTGATATTTTGTTTGTTTTTCAGTACGCTGTGACTCTGAGATGCTTTTGCACTTCTTATAAGGGAAAATAACCTGCTTTTGAAACTGAAATTGTTACCTAATGCTTTTAATTTTTGATAGTTCTTTCAAAATTTGAAACTTTTATAGTCTTTCAGGGCTTGATAACCCTTTCTTTTCTCTTTTCTCTCTCTGTTGTTCAATACAAAGGAATCATGTCTTGCTGCTGGTTTTTATTCTTGACAAGTTTTTGTTACCATCTTTGACTTAATTTTATTGGTTTTGAAAATAAGGGTCTTTAGAAAAGGTCACGTGACAAAAATGAAATGTAAAGAAATGAATGTGTAAATTCAGAGGAAAATCTCAGTGTTTGTGGTGTTTTAAATGGGGATAATTTTCTTTCCCTTTCTCCCTACTAGCTCTTTATCTCTATGAAATGTGTCTTTTTGCATTTTTTTAGGAAAGGTTAATGAGAATTTCCATAGGCCTGTTGCGAGTGCAAGAAGTTAACTTGTGGTAACCCTGCAGCTCTGCTTCTGCTCCTGGCTGGAATCAGGCAGTGCCAAATGTGAATGAGGCATGGAGATTTCATTGCTCTTTTTCAAGCCTGAAAAGCCTTGAATAATCTTTTGAGGGATGAATAGATCTGGTATTGAATATTTAGACCTCAATTTTGGGTATTTCATGTTGTCTTAGTCCTCTGGCTTTGCAGAAAACCCGTTCCTAATGTGAAAATCCCAAGGGATTTCAGTGCCAGCACAGATGGACCAGTTGAACATTGTCCTGGGTTTTCAAGAGTAAACCGCAAAGCCAGTATTTGCAATCCTTGTTCTGATAAACAACAAATTGTGTGATTTGCCCAAGCTCTGTCCTCAAGACATAAGTTGGGGCATAGTCTGAAGGATTTCCTCTGTTTGTGAACCTAACCCAGCAAGATTTGACTGCAAGATGCAATACAATTTGAGCACTTTATTTGCTAGTGCTCGTTACAGAATTTCCAGACAGCCAGTATGTTACTTGAGTAATAGCACAGACAGTATAACCACAGTCTTTCAAAATGTATTTGATGTCCTTAACAGAGCCTTGTAAGCTCTGTACTGCGTGCCCAGGTTATATACAGCAGGTTTAATTTAGAAAGGCTACTACTTGCAGTTGTGTCAATATTACTTTCAAAAGTGTTTGGGCGGAGGCAGGGGGAGATGAGAGAGCAATTTTGGACCAGATTCCTGGGAACCAGTATGTCAATATGTAAAGTCAAATCTTATATTGAGGGTTATATACAAAATGGAAAATGAATTGTCTGAAGAATTTTTTGTGAAACACTAGCTAGCACAGACAAACTCCCCATCTAGTTTTTTTGTTGTCCTCATTGCTATCAAATCTGAACACTTTCTGATAACTGACATGACTTACATCTGTCACACACATTTCATTTTCTATTTCCCCAGTGGAACAATGTTTTATTTATTTTTAAAGGTATACACTGCTGGTGCCTATATTAGAAAAAGTTAGGTTGTGTTAGTCTGCTCTTGGTGTGGAAGGCAGTAAGGCTGTGATGGTCCATAGCTATTGCATTTATTCCCTGGGTGCTGGGAAAACTGAGTCCAGCACGAAACAAGATGCATCATCTGACCTGAGAGAGGAATAGTTACCAGCAACTATCCCTATTTTCTAGGTAATCTAGATTCAGATGGCTGTGTGTAAAAGATGAATATTCCTAGAAGCTTTCAGAATCCACTGTTAACTAAGGCTTTTTTTTTTTGTTAGAGCTAGGATTTTCATAGTGAATGAAAGGAGTTACATGCCCAATTTTGATGTTACATAGGCATACATCAATGTGCAACTGCCTTAGGTTACTCTGACCATCCCTACCTGTCTGTTAATTATTGCTGAAAAAAAGTGTTGATTAAAACACTTAAACTATTTCCAAAATGTGCTAACTTGTTCTAGTGCAGCTAAGCCCAGAGGGCTAGTGAAAAATCAGAGACTTAGAATCTGCAGAGGGTTGGCTAGGTGCATGTGCATGCCTTGTCCCTGCTTATGTCTTCAGCTGGGATAAATTGATATGCAGTCTCAGATGAGCCTGGGACTTGGGATTCTTTTCCATGAGGTGTCTCACTTTTACAAAACTCTTTATAGCTCTAGATTTAACATTGAACTGAACTTGCTAATTTCTAAAGCATGTTAATGAATCTGATAATAATGAATGCCTAGTTCATGTGCTCTGTAATTTAAATACCTATTTGGAACTGTATCCAAACACAGAGCCATATTTCTGACCTTGGAGCTACTTTTTGTGCTGAGATTATTCCTTTCCCAAAAGTCTGCTGTGATTTGTTAGGTACAACCAGCCACTATGCCTAGACATGAATGTTCACAGAATGCATGACTCTCAGAATGTGTTTCAGTGGCTTTCTTAGACACCTGAATTAGTCTGAGAGACGTTTGTTCTTCTGTATTTTTCATAAGCAAAATTCTAGCTGTGCCCTCCCTATCCCTTGAATGGCAATAGAGATTAGTGATAAAGCCTGATTTTTGGTTTGGTTCTTATGCATCCAGGGCATTTTCAGAGCACTGAATTTGAGTGTGAGCCCTTAACCAAACAAGAGACAGATATGAGGGCAAAGAGGTGGTGTTCAACTGAACCTACCAAAGTTTAAGATTTAATTGGAAGGATATTGTTGGATTGTAGCAACATATTGCTTTTCCATATTTCCATATGTGATCCTAGCTTGAGGTCATTTGAGAGCAGTCCAAGTGATGACTTCAGCAAGTATCTTAAATAAATTAGGATCAGGCAGTGACGGAAGAATTCTGGTTGTGGTTGGTCTGTCTTTTGGAAACTAGAGCATATTAGCAGAAACCAACAACAAATTTAGTATCATGAATCTATTGGGAAAGGAGAAAAACTTCCACATTGCAGCATCTCCTACCTCAAAGTCAAGGATGTGAAATATCTCAGTTGGCCACCACATCACGAAGGACAATTTATTGCATCTGTTTAGAAACAATTCTGTATTCTCTGGGGGGCTCTGTCCTTCACTAGCAGAGTTTTGGACTCAATGACCTAATAGATATTTTTCCATCTCTAACTTTTGTGGCTTGCCATATGTAGAGATAAACATCTTTCTTTCCGATCAGCGTTGATGGACAGACTTTCAGGCATTGAAACATTATTGTGTGTGGGGGATAGGGGGAGGGGAGGTAAGGCCATTTGCTGAGTGTTATTGTCTCCAGGGCATAGGATTATTGGAAAATGATAAATAGCTGGGCAGGCAAAGGAAATATGAAAACCCTGTCGTGGAACAGAGCTGCCCAAGATTTCTGTTCATATTGCAGTGACCGAAAGAAATTTACATTGGAAAAACCCTCTTGCCTTCAGGGCTGAATGTTATGAACCTTCAAAGTGATTCTTGAAAAGAAAAGGGGTTGAGAATGAAAGGAGTGGGAGGGATTGCCATGCTGTTTCTATGGAGCAGGGGTCACTGCAGAATAACATTCATCATCTTGTTGGTGCCGTTCTGAGAATGGGAACAAGGTGGGAGATATAAAAGCAAGGTTGAACTGCAATCTGGCATTTGCTGCATGTTCTCCAGTCCCATGGGAGCTGCGAATGGACTAAGTCCAAACTTTTTTCTTTTGGATTTCATTCAAGGATTGTTCAGCTGGCCTGTGGACTGGGTGCCTTTACTGTAATAACTTGTTTTTCCCTCAGCTTGCTTCAACTTCAGCGTTCCATTCAAAGG